>AYEL01073786.1:0-168863 GCA_000484575.1 Olivierus martensii
ATCTTATATATAAAATTCAAATTTTGATATAAATTTTTATTTTGCAGATACTGTAAATTAGGAGATCGCATACTTTCACAGAAGGGAAATATGAATTGTAGTAAAGATAAAAATAATACAGATTCTCTTTTTTATATATATTGTAAAAAAAACGTAACAGATTACATCTGTGATAAATATTTTGAAAATCATGATGTTGAAGAAATTAGAGCAATTCCTGGCCTTGCAAGTGGTGTTTTTTCTGGTAAATTGGATTTACATTGTTTATTTTTTATAAAAAAAATAACTTTTCTTTTTTATCTTAATATATTACTTTTCATATATAATAAAATAAAATAAATTTAAAATGCAAATTTTTTTTCTTTTTATAAATAAGATAAAAAAAGATTTGTTGGATAAATGTTTAATCCAACAAAACAGTCTTTTTAAAGAAGTTAAATCATTCAGAAATCACTGACTGAAATTATTCAAAAATTAAACACAAAAGTTAGATTATACATACAGTCACCATAATTTCTTGGAGAAAATAAAGGACAAATCAGAAATTGTTTCACAATAAGAAAAAGTAGGTTACATTTATTTGTTTCATTAAAACTGAAAAGCCTTGTAACATTTATTATAAAATAAAATAAACTATACCAATAATAAATAATGCAATATAATGAACATAACATTTTAAATAATCATACTATTACTTTTAAATAATTTAATTTTGAATATTTTTCACAAGAATGAACTTTTTTTATAAATTGGGTTTGTTTTAAAAATTCATAATACTCTATAGCCTATACGTCATACATAGATTTTAAATCTATGACGTCATGTCGAAGTTGCATTTGGTATTAATCAGGCGTGTCGAACTCATTTTAATTCAAGGGCCATTTAATGAGCCTGTAAGATTGCCATGGGCCATATCACATATAATTTTTTTTTTAATTATGTTTTGGAATAAGGATTCAGAAATATAGATAGGATAATTAATTGAAAATATTGTGTAATCAAACGAATATACAGTAAGACCCCGCTTAACGCGGTTTTTTCGAATTCTATGTTTTTTATTGATTCACTTTGGCGCGGATTTTCAAACTGTTATATCCATATAAATCGGAAATCGCACGAATTTGTTGCTTTAATACTCCTATGGCCTCTGGCAGAGCATTTCAGTGCAGTGCAATACATGCGTAAATTTGCTGAGGTCACAATTCATATTTATGATCGGTCATCAATGTTATTTTATAGTAATAAAAACAACAATTATCCCATTTTAGTTTTAACCTGATTGCTGCCACTTTGAACTATATAATTCGATACGGTCAAGGTGGCTTACTCTGCCAATTCGAACTATAATTTCTTGTAGTTAGAACGATTTTCTTTTATCGATATTTTTGTCATTTTAGTTTAGCCACTATTACGGAAATTATGGATCAGTTTATACAAAATGATCCAAATTTTGATAAAAGTTCAAAGGCAAGACGAAGTATCACGGATGTGATATCTAGCTATCGACAATTGCTTGCCGAACGAAAGAGGAAAAGGCAAATGATGTTAGATGGCTTCTTAGCAAAAACGAAAATGAGAAAGAATCTTCCTCATCCAAACAAATTATTTACTCGAAAATTTTTGATTTTCATAGAACATTTATGAATACAAATCGATATTAGCAATAAAAAAATGTCTGTAATTAATGTAATATAATAATAATAATAATACATATTACAAAATAAAAAAATGGTATGTATATTTTTTATTCACTGTTTTCTGTTTCACCTATCTCCATTATTTACGTGTTAAGATGACCTCGTTTAACGCTGTTTCATTTAGTGCTTAGTTTCTTTGGAACGTATCCCACGCGTTAAACGGGGTCTTACTGTATTTCAAAAATGTATAATTACTGCATAATTAGTTTTAATTATACATATTTTTTTAATTTAATTCCTCGCTATCAATCTTTAATTTTTCATTAAGTCACATTTTCTGTCAAAAACAAGATTTAATTAAAATTTTATAAATTCAAATAACCATAACTACTTAGATTTTTTAAATAAGTTAATAACACAACAAATAAATCTTTAACAATCAGGTTAGCGCGTCCTGTATACACGTCCTTCAGAGAGGGATTGTTTGGAACTTGATCATTGTGTTTGTCTATCCAAAAAAACAGGTTTTCATTTATGATTTTTTTGATAAAAAATTTCGTACAAAACAATGCAGTCCTTGCAGGACAGCACTTAATTTATGTCACCGATTTTTAAAAATCAATTTCATCTGTACGTATACATTCGACAAGGCCAATTGAAACAAAGTAATAGGTGAAATTACATGTTATTAAAATCAAACTAGTGAATTATATAGTATGTGACATAGCCACGAAGCGACAGTTAATTCCTATTATCTCATAGCATATTATTTTCATTTTCATTTTAGTTAAGAGCGTTGAGGGCCACAAAAAAATCACATCGAGGTCCGCCAGTTTGACATCCCTGGTATAAATAATGCTTCCATGTTTCAACTTTTAATTGGGTTTTCTCAATGGTCCATACCCTCTCGAGGGCGCCCGCCTTGACGTGGCGAGAGGGCTTACCGGCTGTCACTATGCGAGTGAACCAGAGGTCAAAAGTCAAACGTTTACGAGATATTAGAGCCGCAAAGTTCCATTGGTTACAAACTGTGCATGCGGTTTGACGTTGTGCGTGGCCTTGCCGCTCCCGTACTCCGTTACCTATGCCGCCTATATGCCTATGTATCTCGTAAACGTTTGATCCCTAGTCTACTAGGAATTTTTTTGGGTGTTTCGGTTCTGTACCACTTTCGCCCTCTCGAGGGCGCCCTCCTTGACGTGGCGAGAGGGCTTACCGGCTGTCACTATGCCTGTACAGGCATAGTGACAGTACCGGCCTGTTCAGCCAGGCCAGTACGTCCATAGTGACAGGGAGAAACTAAGAGGTTGCCAATTGCTTGGCGAAATTCAGGCGCTATCTGATTTTGCATATTTAGTGATGTCACCAGCCCTCTCGAGGGCGCCCTCCTTGACGTGGCGAGAGGGCTTACCGGCTGGCGAACCCACACCTCCTGAGTGGCGTGTGCAGACGTTGGTGTGTCTACGGTGAGTCGAAAGGGAAAGAAGGCGCTCGAGCACACCTCCTGACTGGCGTGTGCAGATGTTGGTGTGTCTACGGTGAGTCGAAAGGGAAAGAAGGCGCTCGAGTAGACAAGCCGTAGGAAGTCCTAGCCGGATAATTCGCCCTCGGATCTCGGTTGACTTTCTATAGAGAGATCCAGCAGCAACAACTGGTGGGCCCGGGAAAGGCCCTAGCCCTGGGCCCCAGTTAGCTGCCCCTAGTGAAAAAATTCCTATAGGGTCGGTAGAGCATGGCTGCACCCACCGCGGCTCGTCAAAAAGGTTGAGTGGCTCTGAGTAGACAGCCGTGGGAAGTTCTAGCCGGATAATTCGCCTTCGAATCTCGTTTTACTTTCTATAGGAAAATCCAGCAGCAAAACTGGTCAACCTTGGATAGTCCCTTGCCCCGGCCCCCAGTAGTTGCTGCACCTAGTGAAGAAATTCCTATAGGGTTGGTAGAGCATGGCTGCACTCATCCCTTGCTGATAGATGCTCTGTAATTCGCCACTCAACCGTCCAAGTCCCTGCGGATATGGGATTAAGAATCGGTTCTATGTATGCTCTGCGTGAGGTACAAGTCCTCTATGAAGGTCCCAATCCAAACGCGTTGTACAGTGCCAAAGGAATGGATGGTGGAGGGATAGAAGCCGTTACGGTACCCGCCCGAGAGTTGGCCTTGCTCGAGCTGAGTGGGTTCATCCGAAGGCCGGGGAAGATTGCTTCCTAGGGAATCACAAAACCTCAGGGAGTTGATCCGAGCGATATTCGGCCATGGCAAGGTGCCAGAGCCCGGCCATTGCACGGCGTCGGTCGATATTGCCTCCACGGTGGCCCGCCAGTCAGGCGCTGACAGTGGGCTAGATCGGTGATCAAACCGGGAGAGATTATCGCTCTTTTTCTAGTTGGGTTGGATCGCGTCATGCGTTCCACCCATCCGATGTGATTATTAGTAAGTGTTCTGCATTTGTGGAAGGTTCGGCGATTCTTTTCTTTCCGTCCTTCCTGCATGTAGTTTCGTTTTTCACGGTGGTTGTGCTCGAACTATGGTGTCCTAAGGATTCCTCCTTTTAAAGGAGAACTAATAGTAGCAAATCCGTTCAGCTCCGTTGTGTTTTTGCTCCCTTCGGGAATGAAACTTTCGTTACAGTAGCAATTACACAGCCTCTTTGTGTCTCCGTTCCCTCTGTGGACGAAGGCGATTCTCAGCCATGTACAGGTCGCTTTGGCGACACAGTGCCCGAGATACGAATGCGGCCTTCTTACCCCTAGGCCTGGCAAACCTGAGCGAGTCTGCTGTATTCGTATTTCGTTTGCTTCATGGATCAGGAGTTGGCAGGTGAGTCCGAACCCCTAGTTGCAGGCAATGATTAAGCTGAGTTTATTCTCGCAGACTAAATACCCTTATGTACCCTAGTAGGTGGAGCAGGGAAGCGGCCTTATGATCTTTCTCAGAATACAAGATGAGCCTGATGTCACCAGCTACTTGTACGAGCTAAATACGAATATGCAAAAACCAGGACAACTTGCCCATGAGCTATTCACCCATGTAAAATCTTTTCAAAGCAAACTTCGATTGGAAAATCAGATTCGTGCAAGAAATACATCATTTTCTCACTCTAGCAGCCCATAAAAATTTTGATAAGAATGCCCGTGCACAGGAACTATCTTCATTAAATACAGAATTTACATCCAGATTTGAAGATTTCCGTTCACGTAGACTTCAGTTCCAAATATTCATGACACCTTTCAACGTGGATGTGGAGCAAGTAGAAATATCGCTTCAAATGGAATTACTTGAACTCCAAGCAGATAATGTTCTGAAAAGTCAGTTTCCTGAGGTACCCCTGCAAGATTTTTACGTGAGACATGTTTCCAAAGATAAATATCCAAATCTAATTAGTTTTATATGTAAAATGATGTCCCTCTTCGGCAGTATTTATTGCTGTGAGCAATTTTTTCAAAAATGAATTTCACAAAATCAAAAACAGATCAATTATTATCGATACTATTTTGGAAAGCTCCTTACATGTAGCAACAACATCACGTTCAACAAATATTGAACTTCTTGCAAAAGAAAGGCAATCTCAAGTTTCTCATTAGTTAGAGTTTGAATACTTTAGTATTTTATTATATGTAATACCAATGTTATGTATACTTACATTCTGTACCTTCTCTTTTTTAAATAAATAATATTATTATCAATTGTTTTTGTTTTGGCTCGTGGCCTACCATAAATTTTTCTATATGGCCTCCTACAAAAAAGGTTGCCCACCCCTGCAATAAAGCATAAGATTGATCCTATAACTGTAAAATTTATTTAAATAATTATTTCTAAAATAATTGCATAAACATAAAATTATAGTTATTTACAAATATGTTTATTTATTTTTGTATTAGAAAAATCCACATGGAATGAAAAAGTCTCAATCTCGAAGTTTTTACTCAGATGCAAAAGAAGAAAATGCACTTCAAACAATGAAAAATTTGTTTTCATATATAATGGATAAAACTCATTCTCTTGTTGAAGCAAATGATGTAAATTTTTACGATCGAGTTTGCAGATATTTATTTCCCTTTGTATTTATTGACTTTGCAAGTCTTTATTGGGTGTATTACTTGTATAATAGGAATTATTAAAATATTAAAGTGCATTATTGCTATTAAGTTTAATAAGAATACCGACTTTTAAAATCATTTATATTAAATTCACCTAACAGTTTTCTCTTTTTAAACGAATGCAAAATTCTTGTATATGTTGATAATTTAAAATTTTATAATTTATGTAAAAATTAAATTTTAATGTAAATTTTATTTAATTAATATCTTATGTTCTTGTATGTTCCAGTATATGCAATATAATTTTGTGTTTATATGTATATATGGTATATATTTATTGTCTGATATATTACATTATATGATATATGAATTTGTTACACAGATTACAGTTACATTAATTCAATAAGTATTCCTAAGATATTCAACTGATCTGAACACACTGCAACTGAATTTTACAATTACCTCTCCTGTAAACTCATGCACTATGAAAATCTGTGATTTGAAAATAATAGAGCCATTGTTATATGGGCATATATTTGTCTCAAAATTACATATTTAAAACATTATCAGAAATGACATATATTATGAAATTCTTACTACATTAAGCTTTCTAAAATAAAATATTTCAATTATCAATATTAATATATGGGCTTATTTTGTGCTCTAGTATTTTTGGCTACTGTTTATAATAAAATATTTTGCTAGTTATTCTTTGTATTTGAGATTCTGGTGTTTCCTATTATTACCATTAAGCTTGTAAGATTCTCTACATAGTATAAACTATTTCATTACACTTTTAACAATAAATTGAAATTAAAACATTTTATTGTAAATTTTAAGCATTTAAGATAATAAAATTGTATCTGATAAGCGTAAATTAAAATATTATTGTGTGTCACTATTTGCATATTTCAAATACTGTATTTTAACTACTTATATTGTTAATAAGACTGTTTTACTAAGATTGTAATCTTAAATACTTTCATTAAAGTTTTTTGCTGTTATTGTCAATTAAAAATTATGAAAATATTCATTAAACATAGTATTTTTAATACAAAAACCCACTTTACAATACTAATCTCTTTCTTGTTATATTAATTAATAACTAATATCAGAAAATTAAAAGTTAATATCAGTATGATTAATTCTTTTGGATTGGCTATTCATTCATTTTGATAAAATATTTAAATGATGACATGATGTGAAATGTGGATTGGCATAGTAATTTTTTCCTAAAGAAAGAAAAATAACCAATCTTCATTTTAATCCATATTCCTTATCAAAGATCTTTTCTTAAAAATGATACAACTTTCTATCTTTCCCTGGTTCTATGTAGTAGGATTATTCAAAAGTCCTATTGGGTAGAGTCGGCCATAAAGTGAAGGATAGTATTTAACATGCTAGGTTTGAATACCTCCTGAAAAATCCTAGAATTTTTAGATTCAGAAATTGAAACAGGATTTCTAGATGATAAACAAAGGTTTAACAACAAGTACAACAGACTGAACAAATTGATTAATAATTAAGTCGATCACTGAATACTTGATGGAATGGCCTTGAATTTTGTTAGTAATCATTACAAAGAAAACTTTGATCAGAAAGTAAAGTTCTTGAACTGGAACAAATAGTTATTTCGTAGGAAGAATAGAGATGTACACATTTTTGACCATTTTTATGAATATAATGGCTGCTGTATATTATAGCACAGGGCTCTCCAAAAGGAGGCCCGCCAAGCCATTTTGTGCAGCCCACGAGACTTTCACGATTTCTGATATAATATTACTTTTTAATATTTTTTTCATTTTGTTTTATTATATTTTTAAGAGATTAATTAAAAGAATTCTAAAATTGATTTATATTAACTCAATATTTCTTAATTATAGTAAATATTTAACAATCAACAAGCTATCAATGACATCACATTTTTATAAGCCTTTCAAATCTACATTAAAAAACACAAAATTTTGTGTTTTTTAAGTAATTCGTTTTTTAAAATATTTATGTTTTTTAAATTTTCCGTTTTTGAATCAACTATCCTTTTAAAACAGTTTTTTACATGTCACCTGTGCTTTTAAGTAGACATTTTAAAATAAATTGTATTTATATGATAAAAATTACTGTTTTTTAAGTAAAACATTTTTAAAAAAATTATGCTTTTAAAGTTTCAAATATTTGTTTTTAAATTTTCCGTTTTTGAATGAACTATCCTTTTAAAACAGTTTTTTACATGTCACCTGTGTTTTTAAATAGACATTTTAAAATAAATTGTAATTATATAATAAAAATTACTGTTTTTTAAGTAAAACATTTTTAAAAAAATTATGCTTTTAAAGTTTCCTTTTTTTAAAAAAGTACGTTATTAAGCAAATACTATTTTTACATTTTGTATTCTTTATTGACAGTTATAGTATTACAGTACAGCTATTTTGCGTTAGTGGAACCAGTCTATACATATGTTTAAAATTGATATGATATCTAACTTTGGTCACGTGATAAATTAGAACAACACTCTGCCTGGAATTTAGATCCCTTGATTGCTACAACCCATTTAGGGCTGCTTTGCATATCTTGTTCGAAGTATTGTAGAGACTCAGAGTCAGGCCTGCTAGAAAATGTCACTTCACCTGCAATCATAATTTAACTGGGTTGACAATTTCATAATAAACATCTGTTGAATGCATCTTTCTTCTAGCTGGTCCGAGATACTCCGTTCTCCACCATCAGAGAAAAAATAATAGACATGCTACAGTTCCGGCTACACAAAGGCTCGAATATCATGCAGGTGCTTGGTGGGGTTGATGAGAAAAAATATGTGACCGGGGTCGTAATAAAGACTTCCTGGGAAAAAGGGTGATAAATTTATTATTTTAATCAGGAGAGTGAGAGAGGACTGGGGACAAAGAGTCAGTCAATCGGTCCCCGATCGAAAAAGAAGTCCGTCGGTCTTCTTCGTCGGAGACTACAGAGGTCAATTCCCAGTGCTTTGTGGATAGACAGGTCATATTCTTTGGAGAAAACCCGTCTCTGATCACCGAAGTGGGAGAATCCGTTGGCCTGACGAAAGAGTCCAACCTCCGACTTTTGCCAGTTCTCCTGCTTCTCAACACTTTAGCAGCACTATTTAACACCCCGACCACTTCTGCAGGAGCTTCCATCAGTCCTCCAATTCCGGACATCATCGCCCTACCAAGTACCATCCATTGGAAAAACCCAATTATAACCGAGGTATTTGTCCTCCGACTTTGTTTGTCGGGTTTACTACCGTTGTAAAACTTTCTCTCCAATAAAGGAAGATGTTTGTTGTGACAAACGTAGTTTCTGTGTCCGTCTGTGTCTAAGTTTCGTTACCCATCCTTACGCATGCCACAAACCGCAGGTAGGCGGATAGCCTACCTGCGGTTAGAATACCTGCATGGATAGAAGTAATTAAATGAGGCCTAGAGGGATGATAGAGTGGAAAAAGGAAACTTATTAAGCTTCGAAATGGCTAATGAGACTCAAGATACGACGATTTGCGCTCAGAGACGCCTTCCATGGGATCATTTGCTTTTACTGGCATGATTCCCACATTTTCAGTTATCTTGCGGGCCTCACATTGGTTTCAGCAGTGGGATAGAGTAATTAAATGAGGACTAGAGGGATGATAGAGTGAAAAAAGGAAACTTATTAAGCTTCAAAATGGCTAATGAGACTCAAGATACGACGATTTCCGCTCAGAGACGCCTTCCATGGGATCATTTGCTTTTACTGGCATGATTCCCACATTTTCAGGCGAACCGACTCAACGCGTATCGGCCATTTTCGATACAATTGAGGAAATCACAGCCTTAGCCTCCTTGAAAGATCGACAGCATTTAGGCATAACCAAATGCAAGCTAACAGGGATCACCAGAGAATATGCTTGGCAGGATTTTCAAATTAAAGATGTGACCGACTACCAAACTTTTAGGGCGCTAATGCTGCAGTGATTCATAAAACACCATATACAATCAGGCTCCAACAATTTCACACTTGCAAGCAACAGCAAGGTGACGATGATCAAACCTTTGCAGTTTGACTACAGTCTCTCGCAGTCGAGACAACAATAAATGTAAATGCCGCCAATGATCAGAAAAGGAAAGTGGTAGAGATGTGCCAGAGGACGAAAAGGGATGAACGTTTAAGAGTACAATTCCTCAACGGTATTAGCGAAAAAATTAAGTGTAATGTTATGTCGCATGATCCGAAGACTTTTGAAGAGGGGATGATCAAACCTTTGCAGTTCAACTACAGTCTCTCGCAGTCGAGACAACAATAAATGTAAATGCCACCAATGATCAGAAAAGGAAAGTGGTAGAGATGTTCCAGAGGAAGAAAAGGGATGAACGTTTAAGAGTACAATTCCTCAATGGTATTAGCGAAAAAATTAAGTGTAATGTTATGTCGCATGATCCGAAGACTTTTGAAGAGGCCCTATTAGTCCCTTCCCAGAAGAAGCTGATTGATCAAATGATCTGCAAACCAAGGCCTTACGTCAGGAAAATATGCGAGGCTAGTGCCGCTTCGAGCGAGCGGGGCATGGCCAAACGAGTGTCGGACAGCACCGCAGATCTGCAGACGGCTATACAATGAATTAATGATAGGTTCAGCAAGTTAGAATCGTACTCCTCGCAGGCAGATTCACAATCACCAACCAATTTGCGAGCTACAGAGCCACCTATACCTCAGGAAAGCTGCGTTATGTCGCATACACACCTCAGAGATATAATAAAACAGAGGAATTGGAAACAGCGATTAACTGACTCAATGATAGGCTTGATAGGTTGGAAGCTATGTCAAAAACAGGAATAAATTCGCAATCATTTAATACGTCACAGCCAAGAAACCGGCCGAGATATCAGAATAATTTCTATTATAATTCACCGCTATCACAAAAATAAAATATTGCCAGAATCAGACGGATGGAACAGTATAGGCTGCCACAAAACAGGCGTTCCGGTAAAAGTCGATCAAATTATTGGAGCCAAAACGATTGGAACCAATCAACAGCAAATAATTCACAATCACAGGGTCGTAGCGTGCCGCAAGGACAAGGAAGTCATAGGTTTCTCAAGCCACCTCAACCACCACAATATTTAGTAGAGAGACAACCTCCTAATATACAGCAAAATTTACAAGGTGCACCTCGCCGTCGTAATCGTCAAAAGAGGACGAATACACGACAAGTGCGAGATAGTATCGTCTGTAATCAAGAGAATAAATTACCGCAAGGACAAGGAAGTCCTAGGTTTCGCAAGCCACCTCAACCATCACAATATTTAGTAGAGAGACAACCTCCTAATATACAGCAAAAGTTACAAGGTGCACCTCGCCGTCGTAATCGTCGAAAGAGGACGAATACACGACAAGTGCGAGATAGTATCGTCTGTAATCAAGAGAATAAATTTGTAAATAAACAACAAAAAATTTATATAAGATAACTTCAGTTAGAGAAACGCCGCACTAAAATAATCAATTTATATCTAAGGATAAAGCACACAACCCAACTGCAATAGACAAACCAACACAGAAGAGCACTATCACTCGAATTACAAATAGGAAAAATAAGAAAAATAAGTGTAAAAGCAAACATAGTAATAAGCAATCGAAGTGTCAACTTAACAATTCAAGCATCAGAATAAAAATTGTTCATCAGTAACAATTGCTGTCAGTGATAAAGTACTTGTTAATCAGACTTATATGCCACAAAATGTGAAGCTTAAAATTTTTCCAAAATATAGCAGACCTTTTCAGATAGTCAAGAAGACTAGTCTGACAAATTTTATAGTACAAGATACTCAAACCGGGAAAAATATATTGGTACATGTTAAAAAAAGCCGATTAAAGCCGGAAATAATTTGTGTGAAGTCCAAGAAATGGGAAAGTATGGGATGGCATCAAAAAGGATCAGCCAATTCCACACCCAATCGGACTGCCACGCTGAAAATAGACACTGGGCAGGTGAAATGCTCTAAGATACCGAGGAGGATCATGATCCAGCAATAATTAAAAGATAGAATAAACTACCCCTGTAGGTCTGGGGAAATTAGAATTAGACTGCAGTGAACCTGCGTGTCATAAAAGGCGACTAAATGACAAATTAAGGTAGAGACTTAAGATAGGCACAGTAAGGCTAATATCTCACCACCAGTTCCACACTGGTGTCAAATAGGTGGAAATAAAAATGAAAATATTAAGAAATAAAATAAAATACATTAAGTAAAGTAACACAAAGTTTAACTGGGACGATGCATGTGAGCACGCCTTCCAAAATCTCAAAGAAATCTTAACGATAGCACCTTTGTTACAACCGCAAGATTTCACACAACCATATATATTGGCTACAGATGCCTCGAGCTATGGCATCAGAGCCATTCTTTCCCAAAGGGATGAACGAGGTGAGTTCCCGATTGCCTATGCTGACCGACGGTTGAGACTGCCTGAGATCAGTTAAAATCCAACAGAAAGGGAGTGTCTCGCTATCATGTGAGCCATTGAATACTTTCGACCCTATCTGTGTGGTCGATCGTTCGAGATCCACACGGACAGCAGACCGTTGCATTGGTTATTAAATGTCACCTAAGCTTGGTGCAACCGCCAGATTTCACAACCATATATATTGGCTACAGATGCCTTGAGTTATGGCATCTGAGCCATTCTTTCCCAAAGGGATGAACGAGGTGAGTTCCCGATTGCCTATGCTGGCCGACGGTTGAGACTGCCTGAGATCAGTTAAAATGCAACAGAAAGGGAGTGTCTCGCTATCATGTGAGCCATTAAATACTTTCGACTCTATCTGTATGGTCGATCATTCGAGATCCACACGGACAGCAGACCGTTGCATTGGTTATTAAATGTCACCTAAGCTTGCGGTTGGTGCACTGGAATCTCCAACTATGGGAGTACAGTTTTAAAATAGTACACAAACCGGAAACGCCGATATAGAAACACCATTATCAGGGCTGCGAGTATTCGTTATTTATGGGACATGATATGTTATTTAATCGTCTGTGATAGACGAGTGACACCACATCCGCCCATGTTTCATCAACTCGATAATTCAGGGACGTGGCTGTATATGCCACAGAAAAAACAATTAAGTCTCGTGATCGAGTGTTTGGGATCACGTGGTACTCCTGAACAATCGAGAATTACCAAATTAATTGGCACTAATATTATAAAATTAGGGAACTCGTGCAAAGGATACTTACCTGGAATTGAGTTGATATCTTATTTCCAATGGAGATCCACGTGGAAATTGACCACTGGAACTCCTTTGGTTTTTCCTTTGTTGGTGGACATTTTGAATAAGACAGACATCAACCTCATTCAGGTCTACAAGAATACTACCACACAGGTTGATCAAATGGAACAATCACCCATTGATATATCCTTAGAGATAGCCAAAATCACTTTACACGATATAAAAATCACATATTAATAGACTTAATCAATCATTATCACCACGGACACCACATATCCACCCATGTTTCTTCAACTCAATAATTCAGGGACGTGGCTGTATATGCCACAGAAAAAACAATTAAGTCTCGTGATTGAGTGTTTGGGATCACGTGGTACTCCTGAACAATCAAGAATTACCAAATTAATTGGCACTAATATTATAAAATTAGGGAACTCGTGCAAAGGATACTTACCTGGAATTCAGTTGATGTCTTATTTCCAATGGAGATCCACGTGGAAATTGACCACTGGAACTCCTTTGGTTTTTTCTTTGTTGGTGGATATTTTGAATAAGACAGACATCAACCTCATTCAGGTCTACAAGAATACTACCACACAGGTTGATCAAATGGAACAATCACCCATTGATATATCCTTAGAGATAGCCAAAATCACTTTACACGATATAAAAATCACATATTAATAGACTTAATCAATCATTATCACCACAATATCCAAGCGAAACGCGATACTATGTCAAAGAAATAAAATTGGGAACATCAGGGGTGCCCCTTATAATTGTCTTTGTTCTAATGTCATAATATCCAAGCAAAACGCAATACTATGTCAAAGAAATAACATTGGGAACATCAGGGGTGCCCCTTATAATTGTCTTTGTTCTAATGTCTCTTTAGAAAGTGCAGGCATGAGATATGTAGACATTACACTAATGACAGTGGGACAGAGACGGTGACCTCCTTGTCGCCTGAGGCAACAGAGGCCACGTACTCAGCTTTCCCATATGCTTTTAAGAACACAGGTGAAACGGCAAAACTAGATCAATGACAGAAAGGGGTAGAGGGGATTCAATTGCTCCCCCCGGTACCAGTACAAGCACAGAGAGACGGGAAGAACCTTGTTTGTCTCCTGATCTCCAACTTGTAGAGGAGAAACCCTCGCGCATTTAATTGCATTTTGTTATCACATAATTGCTCAGTTAAATTACTCCAAATAATTGTTTATATGTTACTTTCAGATATTCACGACATTCAATTAACCCCATGAATACCAACTCTATTATTATACTATGTAAATATACACATATACTCACCCACTGTTTATTAAACATTTACTTTATTATTGCTATTATATATATATATAATAAATATTTCAATATATTTTTATACTCACTCAGAGCCTTGATTAGTTTCTTTTGACACATGACATGGATACAAGAAAAAGGAAAAGGAGAGACTAATAAGCAAATAAATTAAGGAAAATATAAGCAAGTACCGCTGCTTAAGCGAAACATATAGTCTGGTGTGTGCTATATGAAGGCTTACACACCAAGGATAGAGCTAATGCATGCTACACAAGTAGGTACATGACAAAGAAGAAATAAAGAATAAATAAGATATAAGTACCGCTGCTTAAGGGAAACACATAGTCTGGTGTGTGCTATATGAAGGCTTACACACCAAGGATAGGGCTAATGCATGCTACACAAGTAGGTACATGACAAAGAAGAAATAAAGAATAAATAAGATTCAATATAAAATTATAAAGGAGATAAATAAAGAAAGGAGGAACGAGAATATAGAATTAAATATAAATATAGAATGAGATAGAAAAAAATAGAAATGAAGAGAGATAATGAAATAAGGCCTAAAGAGTTAATGAAATAAAAAAAATAAGAATATGATAGAATAAGTTGAAATAAATAATTAATGATGGGAAATAATTTTATATTTATGCTAATAATCGTACTTATATTTTTAAGAAGGATGTCAGTTGCAAAGTCTTTGAGCTATCGCACATCCTTCTTGACGTCGTCACCGCTGCCCTAGCAACGACCTTGACACACATCAATCGGTCAACTCCCCGCTGAGGGAAATGTACTCTTCCCTTAAGTCGTAGTTTTATATTACGCGACACCCACGAAAGTCGGTTTGTGACTATGTGTTACTGGAGAGAGAGTAATTTATCTATTTACATATCGGAGGACAAACCTCATATATATATATATTTCTTTGATATGTATAATCATTATTACTATCATATTATTAATGTAGTCATAGGGGTATTTCTCCATGCCACCACTTTACGACCTATATGCGTATGTGCATCCTAAACTGAATCTACTTGAGTAGATCATTTTGGAAAGAAGGGAGTGATGTAGAGACTCGGAGTCGGGCCTGCTGGAAAATGTCACTTCACCTGCGATCATAATTTAACTGGCTTGACAATTTCATAATAAACAGCTGTTGAATACATCTTTCTTCCAGCCGGTACGAGATACTCCGTTCTCCACCATCCGAGAAAGAATAATAAACACGCTACAGTTCGGGCTGCACGAAGGCTCGAATATCGTGCAGGTGCTTGGTGGGGTTGATGAGAAAAAAATATGTGACTGGGTCGTAATAACGACTTCCCGGGAAAAAATGTGATAAATTTATTGTTTTAATCAGGAGGGTGAGAGAGGACTGGGGACAAAGAGTCAGTAAATCAGTCCCCGATCGAAAAAGAAGTCAGTCGGTCCCCGATCACAAAAAAAGACAGTCGGTTCCTGATCGTCAAAGAAGTCAATCGGTCCTTGGTCGTCGGAGACTACAGAGGTCGATTCTCTGTGCCTTGTGGACAGACAGGTCATATTCATCGGAGAGAACCCGTCTCTGATCACCGAAGTGGGATAATCCGTCGGCCTGACGAAAGAGTCTGACCATCGACTTTTGCCAGTTCTCCTGCTTCTCAATCTTTAGCAGTGCTATTCAACACCCTGACCACTTCTCCAGGAGCTTTTATCAGTGCTGTAATCCTGGACAGCATCGCCCTACCAAGTACCATCCATCGGAGAAACCAATTGTAACCGAGGTATTCTGACTTTGTTGGGTTTACTACTGTTGTAAAACTTTCTCTAACACCGACTTTTGCCAGTTCTCCTACTTCTCAATCTTTAGCAGTGCTATTCAACACCCCGACCACTTCTCCAGGAGCTTCCATCAGTCCTGTAATCCTGGATAGCATCGCCCTACCAAGTACCATCCATTGGAGAAACCCAATTGTAACCGAGGTATTCTGACTTTGTTGGGTTTACTACTGTTGTAAAACTTTCTCTCCAATAAAGGAAGATGTTTGCTGTGACAAACGTAGTCTCTGTGTTCGTCTGTGTCTAAGTCTCGTTACAAACTGCAGGTAGGATATCCGCCTGTTGAGAATCGTTTTATTTTATCTTGCAGGATCAGCGGGCCGTGCGGGCCTCACAGTATAGTTTGTAATCTGCCAGAGACCAGATGAGTTCCTAACTATACAAGTTAATCCATTCTTGAAATGTACTCATAAAGTAAGAATTTACATGCCACAAACTGCAGGTAGGATATCCGCCTGTTGAGAATTGTTCTATTTTATCTTGCGGGATCAGCGGGCCGTGCGGGCCTCACAGTATAGTGTGTAATCTGCCAGAGACTGGATGAGTTCCTAACTATACAAGTTAATCCATTCTTGAAATGTACTCATAAAGTAAGAATTTGTTCTTGTTAGATGTAATTTTAAAAATGAGTTCAACACTGAAATTAAATAAAGGGGCCTAAATAAAGAGCAGTAATTTATATGAATCTCATAATTAGTAAATACACTATTTAGAGTAAATGTTGAAAATTCGAAAAACTTTACAGTTTTTTTGAGATATTGTAATTAGCAATATACTCTAATTTTAAATAAATATTAAAAACTTCTTAAATATATTTTGTCATGTATTTAACTGAATGCTGATCTCTCAATAAAAAATATTTTTAAATATCTACCTTCTAATTTCATTAGGCCAAAAATTTCATGCTGGTTCCCATCAAATCTGCTGTACAGAAAAAAGTAATCACAATAAACTCTCCTGTTATAATTAATAAAAGGCTCTTTGAGTAAAGGCATTATTCGAGCTATGAAGTCTACGCTATTTCTAATTTCATTAGGCCAAAAATTTCATGCTGGGACCCATCAAATCTGCTGTACAGAAAAAAGTAATAACAATAAACTCTCCTATTATAATTAATAAAAGGCTCTTTGAGTAAAGGCATTATTCGAGCTATGAAGTCTACGCTATTCTATATTAAGACATTAGCTACTCCTTAAATAATGTTAGGCTCTTTATTATTCGCCTTATCTACTATTATATAGTCACAGTTTGCTATTAAAGACTGTACGGGTGCTTTCCAAACCTCAACAGTAAGTCATCAGTGATTATAGTTTTTTGATGTGAGAAATAACTCAACATCAGCTTGTTTCTGTTTCCGTTTAACGTCGTTGTTTCTGTTTGGACTGTACGGGCGCTTTCCAAACCTCAACAGTAAGTCATCAGTGATTATAGTTTTTTGACATGAGAAATAACTCAACATCAGCTTGTTTCTGTTTCCGTTTAACGTCGTTGTTTCTGTTTGATGATGATAATGATTTGTTACACTCTCTACCTTTTAAAATCTTATCATCTGGCAGGAACTACTTTTTCTGTGACGTTAGAAATGGTTTACACCGTTTTCTAACGTCGCAGAAAAAGTAGTCCCACACTTATCAGGCTCACCACCTCTAGATTGTAATGACTTTTTAGCATCTAACGTCGCAAAAAAAGTAGTTCCTGCTAGATGATACGATTTTAAAAGTTAGAGAGTGTAACAAATCATTATCATCGTCAAACAGAAACAGAAACAAGCTGATGTTGAGTTTATTTCTGACGTCAATAGAGACTAATCACTGATGACTTTCTGTTGAGGTTTGGAACGCACCCTACCTTATATTTTACCAACACGGCTCTGGTGTATTCAATAATCTTGAAATGGATTTAACAGCATAATGTAAAGTTATTTCTATTTTTCCTGTAAATAACAAGATTCCGTAAATCATATAATGGCTTAGCCATAATGAAAGCATAATATAATGTTTTAGAATAGGCGGATTATCTATTTTCCTTATCACCAGATAAAATCCAATGCTGCATGAAGCTGTTTAATAAGGTTGTGAATATGATTTTTAAAAGATACTCTATAGCGACTCCCAGATCTTTATGACTATTTTTAAATGTAATTATATCTTAGGTGATATAAACTGATTCTTAGAAATACATTTATTTAATATAAACCTCATAAATTAAAATTTTTCGTCATTCATTTTAAATTATTATTCTCCATTTCTCTATTAGACCTATCTTAGTATCACTCAATAGAATAATCATGTTGATATTGATAATTTTATATCATCTGTATAATCCAAAACTATAGAATTAACCATATTAAAAAATGTGGTTAGTATACACAGAAAAAAGAAGTTGGTCTAAAGCTGACCATAAGCCATTTGTTAATGTATACTATTGTCATTCATTTTAAATTATTATTCTCGAACCATTTCTCTATTAGACCTATCTTAGTATCACTCAGTAGAATAATCATGTTGATATTTATAATTTTATATCATCTGTACAGTATAATCCAAAACTATAGAATTAACCATATTAAAAAATGTGGTTAGCATACACAGAAAAAAGAAGTTGGTCTAAAGCTGACCATAAGCCATTTGTTAATGTATACTAATCTATTTTCAGTCTATTATTTGCAATTATATTGAATCTCATGGGAAATAATTTAATAATTCAATCAGTAATGCACACATTTAAATAAATTCATTCGTTAATCTATCACCCAAATTTGTAAATGACCATCTTCATAAATGACCATAAGATCGAAAAATTTAGTATAAGCAGTTAAAATATATAAGTTGATTTATTGTTTCCAACAAAACGTTGATTATCATGTAGCTTATTTATTAATTGAAATTTAAAAGGTCGACGTAATGCTTTTTCAAATACTATAAGAAAAGAATGCATTATAGCAATGGCAATCTATCTGTCTTATAGATTATAAGGATTGAGAAAGGCAGTGATCTTTGCCAAGTTTTTACATAGGATGCGTCCATTGACTATGTATAAAATTATTAATTAAAAACTGATTAAATAAATATGCGATATGATATAACTATCCGGAAAAATTTCTCAAAATGTTAATTATATAATCCGAAGTTATGTATCAGAATAACACTAGGATTTATGATTAGCATTTTTTACACTTTGTGATATTATTTTTGTTTCAAAAATAAGTAGCTAATAAATGGGAAAGTTTTATCGGTGTATTTGTATCTGCATTATTTCTTTTCCTTAATTTAGCAATATAAATCTATAAACCTTTAGCGGGATGATGAAAAACGATCATATATAAGTTTTAAATAATTGGCTTTATCTCTAATTATTAATTCGCTATATTGATACTTTAGTTGATTTAAGATGCATACTAAATATTATAAAAAATAGTCTAGAAAAGTTTAGTTTATGTATAGGAAAAACCAATATCTGAAACAAATTATTAAAATAGATCGTCTTTGACAACAAAGAATATCAATTATGTAATCAAAGGAAATCTCATTACTTACCCAAGTAATATTACTATTAAATTTAAAATCACTCTAAAAATCATGACATCAAATACCAGATGTAAATATTATTTTATTTATCATTCTTCGTATCTGGCAAAAAATAGATAAGAAAAATGAGCAATCTATATGTATTAGCTTTGATAACAAGTAACCTAAAAATCATGATATCAAATACCAGAAGTAAATATTATTTTATTTATCATTCTTCGTAATGGCAAAAAATAGATAAGAAAAATGAGCAATCTATATGTATTAGCTTTGATAACAAGTAAAATTATTTTTAAATGAAACTACTTTAGTGGCTTTTTATCCTTTAAAACAATAATAATATCTCTACACATTGTGCCAATCTATTTGTCTGAAAGAATAAATAATCAATATTTTCAAAAACTGGGTATCTTCACATTTCTTAATATGCAGTACTATACAACTTTTAATATAGCTAATTTAGCTAAGGGATTTAATCTGAAATAAAAATTTTTCCAAATTTCTAATCAATGACTCCGTTGATAACTTTCCACCAGTCATTGACATGTCTAACCCTATCATTAATCATAATGTTTGTTTTGTCTGAAAGAATAAATAATCATTATTTTCAAAAACTGGGTATCTTCACATTTCTTAATATGCAGTACTATACAACTTTTAATATAGCTAATTTAGCTAAGGGATTTAATCTGAAATAAAAATTTTTCCAAATTTCTAATCAATGACTCCATTGATAACTTTCCACCAGTCATTGACATGTCTAACCCTATCATTAATCATAATGTTTGTAGATGGCATCATTATTTTCTTTTAAATAAAAAGTACTAATTTAAAAGATATGTAAAAAATATATTCGTTCAACAATTACCTTCTTAGAATTCCTACAATAAAATAACAGTAATTATTTAAAATTTGCGCTTTAGGAGAAAGGGAATCTTGCTTATCTTATCTCTATTTTTGAGTTTCCTGTTATTTAGTAGTTTTGTCAGTTCACTTTAAAATTATAATTATGAGAGCATAATGCTCACAAACTGGGCTAAACTCAATCAACATAAGAATTTGTAATTATTAAATGTAGGTGTTAAACCCAACAGTATTTTCTGTCATTTCCGTTATTTAAACATTTATATCTAATGTCATTGAATACATCATTAATATTTTTTAAAAACGAGTGGGAAGCACTTAATCATCATAGGATAAAGTTTTTTATTTGCAGATGAAGTTATTTATTAAGCGACAAACATATTATTTTTAAAGAAGTAAGAGCAAGAAATCTAAAGTTAGACCAGTATTATTCATTTCCATATACCTTATCATTTCATCTCCACATGGAAACTTTCAACACAGAACGACCCCCACTACAAACATATTATTTTTAAAGAAGTAAGAGAAAGAAATCTAAAGTTAGACCAGTATTATTCCTTTCCATATACCTTATCATTTCATCTCCACATGGAAACTTTCAACACAGAACGACCCCCACAAAGGCGTGATTATTTAAAACTAATATAAATATTAATTTAATATTTTGATTCTTATTTATGAATATTATAGCAAATGCTAAATTATATTTTTTCTAATACATAATTTGGATATTCATTTTTACTTATTTTATTTAATTTTTTTGTAACAAATAAGTAATTTTATTTGCATAAAAAACAATTACTTTCAATATTCTTTGTTGGAATATATTTTAAAACAGTAAGAATCTGATTTTGTTGTTTACGTCATTTTTAACTTGAAAAAATATATAGTAATATACTGAAGTTTTAAAACTTATAGCTGAGTTCTAGCAAAAATTAAATATAGGTATTCTCAGTTAGCTAAATACATAAATTTGAAACAATAGAGCTCTATAAAAATATATAGTAATATACTGAACTTTTAAAACTTATAGCTGAGTTCTAGCGAAAATTAAATATAGGTATTCTCAGTTAGCTAAATACATAAATTTGAAACAATAGAGCTCTAACACTCTTGGTTAATACATGTAATTTAAATATGCTTCAATTTTATTCTAACTTTTTTCAAACAATGAAATATAGATTTATTTATATTTTGTAATATAAATAGTTTTTAAACATATTTTTATGTTGGAATAAAAACACAGAAATACTAATATTAGAATCGGATGTATTTAATAAAAGGATGTGTTTGCGAAAGTGTCTAATAAAATAGTAATATATTTTGAAGTAATTGATTATTATAATCAGACATCGATTCAAAGTTATTAATCTTAAATTATGAAGTTCTTAAATATAAAAAAAGTTAAAGGTTTAAATAATATATTTTTGCAATTATAAATGTAATAATATCTTAGGTAATATAAACTAATTTGTAGAAATGCATTTATTTAATATAAACCTCCTAAATTTAAATTTTTCATCATTCATTTTAAATTATTATTCTCGAATAGTGTGAAAATAATAGTGTGATGTCATCACTTGTATTCTTGCACTTGTATTTCCGAATATACTACTATCTTAGTTTTAAACAAGAAACTTATTTACTAATACGATAATTGAAAAAAATTAATATCATAAAAATTCCAAAATTTTATAGTTTTGATAGTCGATTATATAATGTATAAATACGCTTAAGATACAAATAACCAAAAAATTTTTTCTCAGCTCGATGCATATAAAATTTAACAAAGTACAAAGACTGCAGGGACTTGAATACATTCATTGGTGAAAACAATTCTTAGAAAAAAAGAGTAAGCAACTCCAAGATTACTTATATGAAGTTGATTAAGCATCTCTAAGGTAAGGTCTGAATACATAGATCTAATATAGAAATTACTTTTAACAAAAACAAGTATTGGCAATTTAATATAAAATATTTTTACATACATGCAATTATATTTCCAATAAAGATTTAAATTTTTTTATACCTTATAAATCGCACAACATTAAAAGCTTAAATAAAAAAATGTCAATAAAATAAAAAATAATTATTTATGATATTAAAGGTTTAATATAAAAAAGTGTGAAAACAATTCTTAGAAAAAATGAGTAAGCAACTCCAAGATTACTTATATGAAGTTGATTAAGCATCTCTAAGGTAAGGTCTGAATACATAGATCTAATATAGAAATTACTTTTAACAAAAACAAGTATTGGCAATTTAATATAAAATATTTTTACATACATGCAATTATATTTCCAATAAAGATTTAAATTTTTTTATACCTTATAAATCGCACAACATTAAAAGCTTAAATAAAAAAATGTCAATAAAATAAAAAATAATTATTTATGATATTAAAGGTTTAATATAAAAAAGTTTAAATAGAATATTTTTACTAATTTAATAAAATAAAAATAACAAATACATTTATTTGCAGTATTCAAGGTGTAATATAAAAAAATTTCAGTACAAATTTCAAATTCAGAGTGAAAGATTTGTGAAATTTAATTTTTTAATTTGAGGTATAAAAAATATTATCTCCACAATAATTTTTAATATGAGTGCAGTAATTTGTATTAATCGAGTTTCAAATTTGCGAATTCAGAATGAAAGGTTTACGAACTTTAACCCTTTAATTTGAGATATTAAAAATATCATCTCCCAATAATTTTTAATATCAATGTGGCAATTTCCTGCCATATTTTGCAACAGAAGTCTTCAGAAAACTCGTTTAACCCTTTAACTCTTAATTTAACTTCTCTAATAAAAATAACTTTCAATATTTATTTAAAAATAAGAGCTATACATCTAAAAACAATATTTTATCGGGAAAATATAATAGCGGTGCTGTTAACAGCAGGGAGGTGACAGTACTGTTACCTTTGTACTGCTATATTCTATAGCGATCCGAACAAAAACAACAGTGTGATCTCATCACTTGTATTCTTGCACCTATATATCCCGAATATACTACTATCATAGTTTTAAACAAGAAACTTATTTTTGAATCAGTGGAACGTCTATCGGTTAAAAACGACAAGATAAAAGATTTCTAATATAAACTGAATAGAAGTGGTACCTTGTTTAACGACGGCATCAAGGCGACATATTTGGTTAACTGGCTGACGAGTGGCTGTTTTATCATCAAATTGCCTAGTTGAAGCTAGTTGGAACAAAATCCGTTCGTGAATACTAGTATTAACTAGTCAATATCAGAAATCACTAAGTTATTTTACGGAAATCTGGAATTGACAGAAAAATTGCTTTGTTTGCAATTATTTACAGTTTTGATTAGTTAAAAGCAGTTAGTTAAAGTCCTTCGATTTGCTCAGTTTATGAAAAATCGAGCGTTTCATTCTGTAATAAAACAATCGCCCTGTAGACACATGTTCGGGATAGATCCAAGAGTAGGACTTGGGACTTAAGCATTGCCATCAGATGTTCTCGAAACATCGAAGTTGAAGACGAACTCCAGAAAGTCATCAAGGAGATGAATGCGCGATAGAACGAAGCTGAGACCCCTGCTAAAGAAGAACGTGAAGCTAGTCCTAGTAGAGTTTACAACGCATCAGCCAAGAGAGAAACTCACAAAAATTTGTCTAAACATGGTTAAGATAATGAAACTTATCTCTGATACCACCCATCCCGTTATTGAAGTAAGAGACGATCCTTAACCCAGATATAGACAGAGCAAAGGATGATTTTTGAAATATCATCGAAGTTCTGCTGTAAAAAATGAAAACCTGCACAAGATTGAAACTAAGGATGGAAAAAAGGATAAATTATATTGCAGGTAGGTTTTGTATCTTTTACGTATTTGTTACTATTGATATTTATTGTGTACCCAAAATATAATTATGAAAAAAGATCTTTCATCGATTGTAATTTGAGGTTTGTTTGGAGAAGTTCCTGATATTTATTGTGTACCCAAAAAATAATTATGAAAAAAGATCTTTCATCGATTGTAATTTGAGGTTTGTTTGGAGAAGTTCCTGATACAAATATCTCTTTGAGGACGGCAACTAGGAAAGCGGCGATGGCACCACAAGAATTTACACATTGTGCTTGCTAGAAATGTTGAATTTCAAAAGATGCTTATTCAAGAAGAAGGGAATTCTCTGCAACTCTAAATCTCAAAACAGTTTTCCATGCGGAAACAATGTACATCATAAATATATTTTCTTCTATAAATTTCAGTTACTATGTTCATAAATATATTTATTTTGTAGATTTCAGTTACTATGTTTTTATTTTCCCCCTAACGCATGATTGCACGATTAGGAAGATATCAGGCTTATCCTCGTAAAAGAAATTTTAGGTAATACTAGTTTTCACTAGTCATATGAGTTTTAACTAGAGAGGTTTTGATGAAAACTAGAAGTTCAAATGAAAAAAAATGAAAAAAAATTTTGTGAATTTTTTTCACAAAATTCTACAATGTTGTGAATGGCCGGATTGGCCGCGTGGAAACGCTTCGGTTTCCACTCTGGAGGACCTGGGTTTGAGTCTCAGGTGCCACCCCTTATCACTAGTCATATCGAGTTTTAACTAGAGAGGTTTTAATGAAAACTAGAAGTTCTAACAAATGTTGTGAATGGCCAGATTGGCCGTGTGGAAACGCTTCGGTTTCCACTCTGGAGGACCTGGGTTTGAGTCTCAGGTCCCACCCCTCGAAAATATTTATCATGGGTCTGGGCCCGGCCAGTTGATCCCCATCCTCCACAATCCGGCTGATCCCTCCACAGGGGTGGGCAGCCTGTGGATGGGCTTGTTTCGGCCCGCTACTTAGTACTCTTACTGAGTGGAAAGTGGCGTCATCTGTTGAGAAAAAAAATTTAGACTTTTGACAAAAAAAATGTAGTGAATTCTGGTATTAACTAGTTAATACTAGTATTCACGAACAGCCTTCATTCCAGCTAGTTTCAACTAGGCAAATCGGGTTTTGACATTTAAAGCTGAAAGAAAAAAATATATCTTGGTTAACGACTCCTGATTATGTGAACTTCCGACAAAATAGAGCTCTGTAAAACAGTTCGCGGCTCAGTTTTTAATCGTTATTTCTTTTTTATTACAATCAATTCAAATCCGAGAATATCGTTCTTAAAATTAATAAAATTATAACAATATAAATATATATTTAAGTAAATGATAAATATATTGTAATGAAAACAAATTATTTAATTAATTAAAAAGATACGTACAACAGTTCACTAGTTTTAGTTTCTTAAAGATGATTTCTAAACGATTGTTATTTAAATTCTGCGAACAAAGTCTGATTCTATTGTTTGTTTGTGTTATATATTACTTGACACCTGCAAGTGGTGTGATGTTGCAGTTTCCGATTCCATTAGAAGAAAAAAATGTCTATTCGAGATCCTACAATTCATATAGACCAGGGGTGGCCAACTTGTTTGTCTATAAGATTGACTTTATATGTTAACAATGAGTTCGCGATCTACCTTCGAAAGTCTTCGTTTGATATAGAAGAAAAAAATGTCTATTCGAGATCCTACAATTCATTTAGACCAGGGGTGGCCAACTTGTTTGTCTATAAGATCGACTTTATATGTTAACAATGAGTTAGCGATCTACCTTCGAAAGTCTTCGTTTGATGGTGAGAGTAGAGATAGGAGCCAAAACCACATATCCCAAAAACGATATTAGCCTAAAACGAGATATCCTGCAGCAGCGACGGTTTTTTCTTTTTACTTTATTCATAAATCTCAAACACAATAATTCACTTCAACTCACAACTGTCAATTCATATGCGCCATTTTGGTATCGTCAGCGAATTTAGAATTTTGACTAAATGCTCTGCTGCTACCGGCTATTCTGTTTGGGCCATACTCAGCAATAAATTGAAATTTTGGCTTTAGTTGTCTAGAGAAAGCACTATGCAGTAAGAGAATCATCCGATAACTTACGAAGATCGACTACAAATCGTCCTGCGATCGACCTTTTGGCACCCCTGATATAAACAATAAATCGGCGATTGCGTGTCACTGTTCGTTCGCCATCAAAAGGCAAAATGAAATCTTATCTGTACAATAATCATTGAATCTATAAGCTGCTAATCAGTGTTTACCGGGTTGGTTTGTCAAAAAACTCCGAAGTGAGCCCAATTGTCTTTCTGGTGAAGATTGATAATTAAAAACTGTTTTCATAAACAATTCATTTTATTAATGTTAATTTTTTTCGTAGCAAATATAATAAATAAATGATATTTTTAGGACATTTTAAATGAGTTTTATCTGCGTTTTTAATATTTACTATGGTTGTGCGGAGGAGCAGGAACATATTAATCAATTTTCAATTAAATCTTATTAAGAATCGCGCCTTGTATAACGACGGTTTTGGTTAACAACGGTAATCCTGGAACAGATTGCTGTCGTTAACCAAGTATTTGTAAATACATTATTAGAAATTTTTTAACAAATTTTTGGCTTATTGAAGCACAATATAATAATATGATGCAGTATTATTATTATTATTATTTATTAATTTTTAACATGAACACTCAAGTCTTCATAAAAGAAATGTGTAAATACATTATTAGAAATTTTTTAACAAATTTTTTGCTTATTGAAGCACAATATTATAATATGATGCAGTATTATTATTATTATTTATTAATTTTTAACATGAACACTCAAGTCTTCATAAAAGAAATGCTTCAAAAATCGTATTGGCTTATTTAACATTTTATAAATCGGCGCTTTTGAATATTTTTATTCTACTTGTTACTTGGACTCCTCTTATCCTCTTAATGTATTACTTCTCTGTCCATAACAACATAATTTCATAAACAGCTATGAATAATCAAATACCGTAATAGATATATCAGAATGAATAGGTAATGTCAATGTTTACGATGTTTCATCATAACAGTATTATGTCTTAATTTTTAGGTAATATTTTTTCCCTTTGTAAAATGTATTTAAGTTCTCAAATAACTGTATATAACTGTGAACTTCAACAATAACTGTGAACTTCATATATCTCTGAGAAAATTTCTGGTTCTCCTTAAAAGTCTTTATCAACGTCTTTATCAAGGAAGGAATCACCATTACATTTTGAAAATTCGGATTAAATTCCGAAATTAATTTCAGATGTTTTCAAGAGCCGAATCAGTAATGAGAATTCCAGGCGGCTCTTGAAAACATTCCATGAGTAATGAGATAGCCGATTTGTTCATGGGTGTGCGTGGCTCATATTGTAATTTGAAAGAATTTCATCATTTATTATCTATAGGATGCAAAACTTGAGTAAAAATGTACAATGAAATGGGTCATTAGATTCTTGATTTCAAATCGAATATCTGGGATCTCAAAACAAATACATATATATTATATTTATATTTTTCTAAAATAATATAAAATCCATTTACAATAACTTCCTATTTATTTTAGAAAATAAGCAGCCATAACATCTGCAATACGTAACTGCTTATTTTCTAAAATAATAAATAACGAATCATTCAGGATGAAAGATTCATTATTTATTATTTTAAAACGTAAGAGAGTTTACTCAGAGTTTTATCAGGTGTGGTCCAGGCCTGGCTAGTTGAACCACATTCTTCACTTAACCTATCAGTCGACTGGATGGCAGTGATGAAAGTATACTGTGTTACCAACTTGGAGCATCAAGTTCGATTCCCAGTTTCACACCTCCACTTTTCTTCAGGAGATGAACTCCGCTCATTGAATCCCATTTTCCACCTGACGGCTGACCCCACTACGGTTGTGGGTGCCAGTGCTGGTCATGAATAGATTACGAGATGAAAGATGACATGTACTCAAATGTATAAGCCGTTGAAAAGAAAGTATGAAGTGAGAAGGAGAAGAATAGTTTAGAAAAGGAGAAAGGTTCCTACAATAAGAGAGTGTGGCAGGTCACTAGGGAAGGGGAGACGTAATCAAAACCGTTAAATAAAATTCAGTACACTAGGCCAAATAGCTCAAAGTCCCGATAAAACAAAATCACAATAAAACATATGTGACCCAAGTCAGAAGAGGGCGGTAGCATTGACACTTCGGAAGGATCTCCGTTTCTGAGCCCAGTTACCAAACAAACACAACAGCAGAGAACCCCGGCTCTCTACCAAAGCTGCAAAGTATAACCAAAACGGTCGTACAGCTGTAATATTAAATCACCCACAGCAACGCAACGCAACCAGAAAGAAGTTTACTAGCAGAGTCCCTGATGATCACAAACCTCAAGAACGCTAAAGAATCCTGAATCACAGCCTAAGATGAAGACGACCAAATTCCAAGTGAAACACAACAAACAGATGAGTTAATCCAGAACAGCACACACACTCGCCAATAAGTACTTATCAGATCGAAAGCAGCGTAAATCCACACAAAAAAGTCTAACTACTAGAGATATGGTCCGCTATCGTGAGCATAACCATGCTCAACTGCGTAGTATCAGCTGAGTAAAAAGCAGCATTAAATCGCAGAAGAAATATTGTATTACTAATTATATTTGAATTAGGGATTGTTTCCCGATATCCTGGAATCCCAAGATCAAGGGATCCCATGATCCCGGTTGATTTTGGCTGCGAGATTTATCCCGGGAAATTTTCTTTATCCCGAGATTTCCCGGTCTGAATTACTATGTACACACATTATATATACCGTATATTGCAGCGTTCGAGAAAACTCGAGTAATTAGGTTAATGAAAATTGTTTAAGTAATTTGGAATATTTTAAATTCGCGCGATAACTTGTCTGGGGTTCTCTTCTTCTGAATAATCGCAATCTGATTCGTCACATTCCGACTGCCAGGAAAAGGGTGACGCAAAGAGCGAAAGATAGTGGAGTGAGCGGACTCGAAAAAAAAAACTGAATGTGTTTCTAAAGACCCTCGAAATGAAGCCGAAGGGTCAATCACTCGCAAAGAATATATCCATGAAGTTCGAAATCTTTGAGGCAACTGGTGAAAAAACAACAAATACAATAAAATTAATAGACGCACTCGAATCTATAATACCAACAAGCTGAAAGGTCCTTTTCGGCTGCGGGACAATTTATAACCAAATTTAGAACTAAACTCGGCAATAAAGTGTAAGGTCTGGCGCACATTGAGACGCAGGGGACATAGGTGACGCAGCGCAGCACAGCATAGAATTTTGTGTTCAATCGCTTTACATAAACATGCGCGAATTGACACGCAAAGCAGGGCAGGACAAGAGTGTACCTGTCCAACACAGTGTGGGTGACACCGTTTCCTGTGCAGGTATCAGATAATACAATATGATATGGTGTTAAAACGCTTAAATTAAATTGTTTCTATACACATTTTAGGACTTATTTATTTATCTGACATGTATCTGGTTCTATGACATGTTTTAATTAAACAAATAAAGTTGTAAAAATGTAAAGCGATGTGGAAAGGCTTTAATTTATAAATAAGAAAGTCTTAATACTAATAGTCTCCAAAGAGAAATGCTAATATCTGCTTCGGAATCCGATTCTGAACTTAAATCAATAATTCTTCTATATTTCTAGAACGAATCCAGCCACAAGAATTGTTTGGCAATGTGCGCTTGGAATTGTGTCATGTCAAGGTCAGGTCCTAGCATGCAGTCCTGTTCTGCACTGCGTGCCTGTGTCTCAATGTGCGCCTTGGCTAAATTGCTTGTGTTTCTTACGCTCATATTAAATATCGATTGCCAAATCAGTCTCAAAATAAACGAAAGTTAAATAAATTTTTTAACAATGTAGTCACTACTCAGTACTCCCTAGTCTGTCATAGTTTAAAACAGATTTTTTCAACCTGCGGCCCGGAACGCATAATCATGAATTTAATGAAAGCGCGGAATTCTTCTCCCACATGCAAAAAATAAAATAAAAATTCTGATATTAAAATTTTTTTTAAAATCTTGAAAAATTAGAATTTTCCTAATTTGCTAGGTCCTTCCTGATGCACTCATAAAATTTTTTCACATGACACCAACCGGTTGCCAATTGCTAAAATAGCGTGTCGCGGCCCGCTTAATGTAGCAAACAAATGCATGTGGCCGGGAAAAAAAAGGTTGAGAATCGGTTTATAAAGAAAATATTAATTTTCTGAAATGCAAATTTTGAATTCGTTTCAATTTGTAATTTATACATATGAATAGATAAAATGCTGTGAAATGTTCGGTTTTAATTTCATCTACAAAAATCTCGGGAAATCCCGGAATCCCGGGAAAATAACATTTTTTTTATCCCGGAATCCCGGGATTACTGAAATCTGGGGAAAAGACAATCCCTAATTTGAATACCATGTTGCAAAGCATCATATTTGATAACAATGTAACTAATAAATTTCAGAGATTTTATTTCTATTTAACTAATTTTCTTTCCAGTGAAGCTTCAATATTTAATTACAATTCTATTAGGAAAGGAATTAATTTTACTAATTATTTATTACAAATACAGTTGGTAGCATTCAATTTCAAAAGTATTTTCGTATCATCGCATGTCAGTGTTTATATAAATGGTAATCAATAATTTCTATATCTGTTTCTAAGCATTCATTGTCTTTTTCAGTACACACACATCCAACTGTTAATATCAGAAATGTTAAAGAGATTCTGGATTAGTTTTGGTTTACTATTTATTTCATGTTACTGGTAAGTATTTTAAGTGTTTCTAATTTAATGTATTTTAATAAATATCCTGAATCATTCTTTACAAAATACTGTACAGCAGTATATAGTCATTCTGTCAGCAATATATCTAAAGAAATAAAAATTTCAAATATTTAGATATTAGAGATCGTCCCTCATTACATAAAGTAATGAATGGATCCCATAAAAGATAAAAACAATTTAATTTTAAACATCGATATCCTTTTAAGCTCCTAATTCACGCAAGTGATATACTAATTTATATTCATTCAAAACGTTTTAAATTTATATAATAATATTAATTATTACTTTACTATCCAAAAAACTATATCAATATTTTTGATAATTCTAAAAATATATATAAAGGCAAGAAAGCGAATATTACAATTAGATATTTCGTTTCTTTATAGTAAAAGAAAAGTATCTGAAATTATTCCTGAAGATTATAATCCTGATATTCCTCCTGTTGTTAACAGTAAGTTACATTATAATAATAATATAAATTCCTATTAATTTTCTATTAAATTAATCAGTATATTGATAAATTTCACATGAATGGATATATAGAGTTAATTGTTATATTTGTGAAAAGCATTGAATTTTATGTGGATTCTGTTTACTGTAGCTCTAACGGACCAACAACAAACAATCACACAAGAAGTATTTTTGTTATAGTTCACAGCTTTTCATTCTGAATATCATTATATTGAACTAGTACCGGATCAGGAAAGCATGAAACACTAATATCTGTATTATTAGGAAATATTTATTAAACAAATTCGATTTTGTTCGAAAATTAATTATTTTAATGATCTTAGAATATAAATATAATTGTTCTGACCATTTGCAGTTCATTTTACTAAAGGTTCTATTCGCCTAATTGGTAAAGCCCATTTTTGCCCTTCTTTGTTCTTTGAATGCCTAAATTTTCTTCCTTGGTTCTTTCTATATGGCTACTATAGGTCTATCTCAAGATCCTATCCATCAATCAGATGAGAGAATCTATGCCATTCTCAATCGCACAGCTTCAACAAGACATATTGAGAAAATTGTCATCATCTTACAGAAATTAAAACCACTATGACATAATAATCACAATAACGTAACAATCGACTATGATAAATTTAATATTTGTTACAGATTTTATCCTCCCAGAATTGTGTTTAATATGTGATTTATCTGCATTAAATTCTGTACTTTAGTTTAATTATTTTAATATATAATATAGAATATTTTTATTTTAATTATATATAGTATATTTATTTTTCTATATTTTCACAGTGATGAAAAATATTATTTTATAAATACCTGTTATTGATTAACAATTATTAAATTCGAAATTAAATTTTATTTTAGTAAAAGTATTGAACTTTTATATACAGCAGTAATAGATCATTATATATTGATAACAGCTATTATGATAATAATCTATGATTTATTGGATATTAAAGACTCTTATCTGGATTTTCTCTATTATTTTCTAGATTATTTAGAACTATTAAATTGATGATAACATTTATATTCGATACAAAGGCATAATTTAAATATAATAATAGAAAATATAACCTTAACTATTGCCATAATTTGTTTGTTGACTGTAATTTTGTAAAATCACGAAACTAAAATTCGTTTGTTTTAAATTGGTTAGTTAATTGATTTAAAATTATTTATCTAAACAAGGGATATACTGTATAAGGCGGCAGACATTTCACTCCCTATCCTAGTCTCAAATCTTTGACTGGATTAATTTGGAACGTCAAAGATTACGAATCAACGAATTGGATCAAGACCACACTAAAAATCTTGAAATATCTCTCAATACATTAAAAATTTCTATCTGCTATTGATTAATCACAAAGTAATCAATAGCATTGTTTTAACGCTGTCCTATAAATAATGATAATTATTCAGTTATCAGATTATTTCAAGCCATTTCAGAGATTGCACATTGTGTGAAAGAATCAGCCAGATTGTTCAGGAAAGAAACTGCCAGACTAAATTCTGATATTCCATATAAATTTTCGAAGATTTTGGTGGATGGGCAAAGTAGAAAGATTTTCTAGCGATTAATCCAATCGACTGAACTAGCAGATTGGAGTATGTCATTATTTAATGCAGTCATTAGTACGAAGAGATCAGAATCTATTCCAAGTACAATTTACCACTAACTTTTTTCAAAGAATCAGAGCCATATCTATTAATCCCCATCCATCATCTGATTCTTTCATTTTTTATTAATGACGCCACTTTTTGATCATCTAATACGGAACCAGTACAGGCCTTGATACAAATTCATCTCCTTTGAGGAGTAAGACAGACCACTAATTACTATACATCCCATATGCAATATGCAGATAGAGTATACTTCAGCTACGGAGCCACTTTTAGAGCCCATAATAGGGTGACCAACATCAATGATGGGATCAGCGAAAGGAAAACTATTGTTGAAGATCTGTGGCTATCCGCCACAAAATAAACAATATTATTACTGTTGAAATTTGGAATTCAAAAAGCTGAATCCGGATCTTCCTGAAAAATGGAGAGAGAAATGAAGCTTCCTGAAATATGCTTGACACGGATTTGATACTTCAAGGTTGTAAGCGAGTGCTTCATCACACGGCCATCCGACTGACCCTTAAACTCATAATAAATTTTACAAAAGGTGGGATTGCAATCGAACCGCGATGATCTGCGTAGAAAGACTAATTGGTATTAATCTGCCTTTCTGGCCGGATAGAAATGCTTAGCCTTTCCATCCAGATTCTTTTTCCTTTCTGTCATTATTACATGTGAGCGAACGACATGTAATAATGACTGTGAAAAGATGAAGAATCTGGATCTCGGTATAAAGAATTCACTTACTACTTGAAATATTCTGGTTTATTCCATGTCTCATATCTACAGAATTTTTCGACAAGGGTGCGAGTCTGATCTGTTGAATTCCATCCTTCATTGATGGCCATCGTAATCAGGAATGCGTTGTTTCATAAACACCAATCGTTTACTGTAAACGACTAGAGTTTGTGGAAACAAGACATTCCGCTTGATTAATTCTTTCTCAGATAGAAAGCATAGTAAAATTCTATGATGAAATACTATCATTTCCTATTTTTCTGTTTCCAACTTCATCAAGATTGTAGAAAAATCTATGATTCAGATGATTGACTCTAGTATAACATTCGTTTGCCTTCTGGAAAATGCAGTTTAATTTTAGTTCGTATTATACTTATACAGATATTTTTTGGATAAGACCGGAATCGACCAGTTAGTTTCTATCCTTAACCTTTCGGCCGATTTCTTACATCTGTGCATGTATGATGGATTCTTAATAATTTCAATTTCAGGCAATCATACATGACCATTTTTAAAACTGTACGATCGCTCTTCACAAAATAAACAAGAACATTGAATTCTGCTAAAAAATAATACAGATGAATAACAAACTAGGATATAAGAAATTATTATGTGCCACTTGTAATAATGTAAAATTAGTAAATGCTGATAAAACTTTGATATTCCATATAATAGTTTTATTAGCAGAGAAACTGTTAAAATATTCGTAAATATTGTATCAATGAAAAATTCATAATTACTTATGTTTGTTTTATTTATATATTATAGATTCTCCTGCACCTGTGTACTTTTCTTGTATAGTCCTTGGAATAGACAATATTAAAGAAGACACAATGGTAAAGTTCTAGAGAAAATTTTTAGAATAGTTTGAATTTTATAAGTATTATACTAAATCTATATAATTCATTGAAGAAATATTATTATTAATATAATAATTACCATATATAAAGTAAAATAAGTGCATTAGTTTGAGAATTTTATGAATACAAGTGTTATAAAAATATATTAAATGATATTGTCTATTGTACAGTTACAACTAAAAATAAAAAAGTATATATATTAATTAGTTTAAATTATATATCTTATTTATTACCATGATTGCTTGGTAAAATTCTTTCATATCAATGCATATAATCATGCATAAATTCTTTCTATAATAACACCAATAAATTTCAAACAATAGCACTTTCTGGAAGTTCATGCAATTCTGAGATAAATCTTCTAAAATTTTCATGTTATATTGTTATAAAATCAAATATAATTCTGAAATGTATTAATAACTTAAATGAAAATGCATAGAAGATTGTTTGCAATGTGATTGATTGATTGAAAGTAAGAAATTGAAGATGACCTCTATTATAAAATAAATATTAAACAATGTCTTTAGCCATGTGTAACTCGAGATGTAATAAAACAGATTTCAATAAAACTACAAATATCAATAAAATCAGGAAGATATATTTTTTAGCATACCTAATAATTCTAATGCAATAAAATAAGACGTGTTTTATTTAGACAAAAGCATGTTATATATTTCTACCAAATTGACTATAAAAGTAATTATTAAAATTTTGCAAAAATAGTCCCATAGAAAATACTTATGTCATATCACCGATTATTAAACTGAAAAGAGCAAATTAAGCTCAAAATGCATTTTTATCTGTTAAAGGATTAATATTATTTTGTTATTTATAACAATATTCCGCTGAAGAGATTTTAATATTCATTTTTTAACAGAACCCATCCCTCAATAATCCAAAAAATAATCTAATGCATTTAAAATATTTTAAAATAAACAAAACTTCTAACAATATAAATCAATCTTTAAAGCAATGATGAAAGCCATAATATTCTCATGACGAAAATCATAAAAACAAATTCAAATACTATAAAAATCTCATTAATTCTAATACTTTGAAAACTTTTATGCAATATAAATATCGAGAAGATAATATAATTTAGTATCGTTGCAAGCACTTTAATTTTTCGTTTCTCAATACACGAAAAAGCTTTTAAGTTTTCAATTATTTGTTTAACTGAATTATATATAGCCTAAATAATTTTATCAGAAGAACTTTCCAATAGTAATAAAGTTAATTATAAAAGATATAATAAAAATAACGAAGGAAAGCATTGAATTTAGTATGGCAAGCATAATGATTCAATGTCAAGTATATCGAAGATTAAATTTTCGTTTTACACATATTTGATTAATATATATGTACGTTATTCTTCTCTCACTTCGAAATATTATTTATTTACAAAAAATTGCAATTTATAAATTATTAAACACATATTTGTGTTCAAAAATATATTTTTTAAATTTATCATAATTCTTGAAATTTCGGAATTTTTTTTAATATAAAAATATTAGTTTCAATAGCTTTTCACAAAAAGTGTTTATTATACATTTGCTGTTATCTGTCATTATATATATATATATATATATATTTGTACAGATTTAATAAAATCAGCATACAATACTTATGAATAAATTAATTGCATTCAATTATTTTACATATACTGTAGTACCTCGAAGTTACGCGATAGATGGGACAGACCGAAAATCGTGTAAGTCGGGGTACAACTTTGCATATAAATATATATAAATTTGGTTTAATTGGGACCAAGGGCTCGTGGTTGGAAGTGGTCCCGGCCCCTTAGTAATCTCCGATTGGAAAGGGGGTGTAAAATATGCAAAAAATATACAATATGGCCAGATCACGAATATTATTTCTTTTAGAAACTAGTGTATTTAAATTTTCGGAAAATTATCGGTAGTCGCTCCAGCAACTCAAAATTAGTTCGATCCGCTGACACCAGATGATGCCATATTACTGTAAATTCTCTCTATTCTCATAAATTATTTCTATTATCTCTAATATAGATCATCTGTTATATATATATATATATCTTACGCCGCTTTCCAATCAGTGAGATTACTAATATTAATATGGTATATTAACAGCTGACGGCGAATTTTAAGATTCTGGATTGTATCGGCTCGTCCCGAAAATGCGATGATACAAGACTGTTTTTATCGATCAGTGATACAACCGAAACAGATATGAAAAGCAACGATACGACCAGAGCGGGTCCTAGGGTAGTCGGCGCTCTGCTGCAAAGTTCTTTTATAGTGCCCCCTATATTTTTTAAAGACAATAATGGCTAAATAATCTTGTAAGGCGCCCCCATTACGGTGACGTTCTGATGCTGTGCATCACCAGCATCGTGCCTTGGGCCGGTTCTGGATACGACTCATAACCTCATGCATGCGCAGACCATGGCCTTTATCGGTTGGAGCTGAGTCGTAGCTGTGCGGAAACTCTCTTTTGAGTTGCTGAAGCGACACCCGATAACTTTTCGAAATGATATGATTTTCCCGTTTAGTTATCGACACTTTTTCGATAACAAGGTTGGAATTATCACATGGTTAGGTTAGGTTAGTTATGTTAGCCGCCATATACTCACGGGATATTGTGTATCTGGCTGCGGCCAGTTATAGCAACCATCATAGACTGGCCAGCACCCATGAAGGGGTCAACCAGATAGTTGATGGATGGGGTTCAATGGATGGGGTTCTCCTCCTGTAAAAATGGAGGTGTGGGATCCGGATTTGAACCCGGATCTTCCAAGGTGCTAAGCTTAAGCTTTACCACGCGGCCATCCGGCCCACATGACACAGAGAAGACAACATAGCACGCAATTTTTGCGTCATATTCGTTATTGTTTATTTGCTGGTCACATGATATGGAACAGTCTTCAATATTTTATAGATATCTTAATAAATTAAATACGAATAACTACAAATAATGATAGATTGAAATCTATATAGAAATACATTATTAAATTTAAATGAATTAGTTGTGTATTTAATTATGGAATGCCAGGATATCTGATCCTTATAATTCCATTTACTTACATTAACCAATTTGTTTAAAGTTTTCACTAAAAGGATAAATATAATTACAGATTAATAATTAATTAAATCATCACTATCTATTGAATAATTAATTATTAATCCAACAGATGGTAGCACCATAGCCTTGATTTAATATAATTACCGATATTTTCATAATCAGAACATAATTTTAAATTGGAAAATCAAACTTATCATAAAATACTTTGTATCATAATTATCTATTTTGTTAAAATGAATTCTAATGGAATAGATAACTGATATCTATCAATATATAACGGATAAAACAAAGTTATTAACGTCATAGCAAAATTGTAATATATCTCATTTAACTCATTAATTTAATAATACAATTGATAGAAATATTAACATAAGAAATTAAACTGATAGAATAATTTATAATCACTATATAGAATCTGTTTTTGTCGAAATATTGGATTCTGTTGTTAGTGTTATCATTAATTTGTTAATAATTAAGTGTAAATAATAAATATTATGTGACGGTGCTTTTTTGAATAAAAAATAAAATAAATGAATAAATATTTATAGGATTAAATAGTGTAAGAGATGGGTGTGAATGTTACTTTATAATTGTAAATGAATGAATGACTAAAAATTCAAGGCAATATGACTTCTCTGGTGTATTGCAACCACTCTCTTCCATTTCAAAAATCTTTCTTAGAAATTATTTAAGTAGAACTTCTAATTTTACTTTTGGCCGTTACAGTGGTCAGTAATGATATGTCTGCTTACATATTTTCTTTCTTGTGGTGATAGATATATCAGAAAGATTAATTATGTTGGTTATTACTAACCCAATCTGCTCTATTATTTCTTTCTCTGAGTGAATGTCATATGTTATATATATTTATTTGTAAGTTGCTAACATAGCTGTTAAGTTTTAACTTAACAGCTATGTTAGCAACTAACATTTTAACACTATTTAGACCAAGTTATATATATTTATCGGATAAATATTTGAATTTCATTACAATTTGGCCTATGTTAGTTCCCTTAGTGATCTATTTGAATGGAAAGGGGCATTCAAAATTTTACCACAAACTTGCTACACAACAAAAAGCTCTTTTTGGACGAATATTGATTGTACAGCATATAGTTATTTAAAACTGTTATGGATGTTTTAAAGTTCAAATATACAAATTTATACAAAAATATTCCAATAACTGGGAAATTATAAAAATTATCTTTTCCAATTTATTAGTTCTTCAGCTATACTTCTGCTTCAATGTAGGTTATAATAACAGAAAAAATTAACATAAGCCCAGTTTCAGTATAAACTATAAGAAATAATTATATTATTGTTAATAATAAAATAAGTTATATTCTATCCTATCAAATCAACTTTCGAATTTTGACAATTTTATTGTCATCATTCAGTATTATTGAATGATGACAGTAAAACTGTGAGAAATCAGTATTGTCTCCTTGGAGTGTTCTATTAAATACAATATTATATATACCGGTATATAATATTCATTTCATTAATTTAATTTTATATATGAATTATTAATTTGTTCTATTTTTTAATGTTTATACCGTATTGAGAATGAAATTATTTTTATTCCGAAAAATCTAGTAACTCTCATAATTTGTTTCTTAGAAATGAAATTTAATTTACAGTAATACCCCGAAGTTACGCGATAGTTAGTTCCGTGGAAAATCGCGTAAGTCGGGATACAACTTTGCATATAAATGCATATAAATTTGGTTTAATTAGGACGAAGGACTAACAAAAACACTAGTTTAGAAGAAAAATATTTAATAAAATTGCAGTTCTTTATACATATGAATACAAAATATAAAAATAAATGAGTTACGTAAAAAATTATTCACTTTTACTTAATTATCATACAATATCTTCAGCATTTTTTTCCATCTCGGTAATAATACCATGACGTTTACGAATTATGCTTGAGTTCAAGGATTGAGCATTTTTCACCATATCATGACATTTACGAATTATGCTTAATTTATTTATGTTCAAGGATTGAGCATTTTTCACCGTATCGAAAATTCTTTCATTATCTTTTATGATTGTTCTTATGGATTCCGGTAGCTCAAACTTCTTTGCCAATTCACAAATTTCCATTCTGTTATCGAAATTCTTGATAATGTTAAGTTTCCATTCCAAATATATCGTTTTCCATTCCTTACTAGGTACAGGAGAATCAGATTTATTTCGTTTGGACGACATAGTTTGTTTTGTTATACGTTTTCTAAACCCTTAAAAAATCTTAACTTTCGTCGATCGTAGAATCGTAATGGTGCACATAGAGTTCGCGCTAAACGCGTCCAATGCATATCACAGTAAGATAGCATGTAGCAGTATTGCCAAACGAAAAATCAAGAACTGCGTAACTCCGAGTTCGCGTAAGTCGGAGTATTACTGTATTTATCAGTTATGAAATATTATTTATCATAAATATAATGCATGATTATTTATAATTACAAGTTATAATTAATTCAATTTGTCTTGAATATAGTTAAAAATGACAAGAAAGAAACAACAGAATATCTGGGAAAATTTAAACTTCCTTCAATATCAACATCAGCTTTATAGTAAATAAATAAGCATTATTTAAGATACAAAAGAGCAATAAAAACAGCATTCCAATATGAGACGCAGTTTTGTTCATTTCTGGTTATCTGCTATTTATGGTAAACTTGGAGAACAAATAGGAAGACATCCTATTTTATTCATCGCTATTCCTTTAATTTTAACTGGATTGGTTTCTACAGGATTATTGAAATTAGTAATCATCAAAGATTTAGAATTCTTGATAACTCCCTTAAATGGTAGATCTATAACCGAAAGGAAAGCAGTTGAATCAATTTTCCCTCCTGATGCAGATGAAATAGATATTTTAAGACTGACCAGATTTCCCAGATACGGATGGATTATATTGGAAGCAAGAGATGGAGGTTCAATGCTACGTGAATCTATCATGGATGAACTCGCTTTACTTGATCAGAGGATACGAAACATCACTTTAACGAAAAATGGCCGAAATTTAAATTATTCAGCTATTTGCCAGAAGTCATATGATGGCGAATGCTTTTTTAATCCTGTCTTGAATCTTCGTGGGAAAATATCAGACATAAATAGGAAAGAATACAATATCAGGTAGGAAGGAAAAGAGAAATTATCTATTTCTGATTTATTTAACCGAAATCTCACTCATTTTGCAGGTATCCGATTGATGTAGATGAACTTACATTTTATGTTACTGTTTATGCTTATAATTTGGGTGGTGTGACCACCGACGAAAATGGTTTTGTGAAAGACGTAAAGGCTTTCAGATTGTTTTATAATTTAGAAAGTAATACACCGGAAAAGATGATAATTGCCGATAAATGGGAAGATGCCTTTTTAAATCACATATCCGAAGATGATTATGAGAATATTTTAGTATATAAGTTCTTGAGAAAATCGTGGGATGAAGAAAGTAGCAAAGTTACTGAATCTGTACTACCCATGTTGATATTAGCGATTGCTATAATGGTAGTTTTTGGTGCCGTTTCGTGTATGGCATCAGATTGGAGGATTAGTAAACCAGTAGTTGGAATTTGTGGTGCTTTATCTTCTGGAATAGGAGTATTATTTGCATTTTCTTTCTTACAAATTTGTGGCGCTAACTGTGCAGATCTAACCATTGGAGTCCCGTTCCTCATTTTAGGTTTGTAATCCATTTATTTATATAATACAAGGATAATTTTAAGTAACTATTATCAATACATTTAATATATTTCAGGTGTAGGAATGGATGATGCTTTTGTACTTTTAGCAGCGTGGAGATTAACAGATCCAAAGAAAAGCGTGGAAGAAAGAATGAAGGAAACTTATTCAGAATCTGCTCTCTCTGTGACGATTACCTCACTAACAAACTTTATTGCGAGTTGTATAGGATTAACTGCACCTTATAGGATAATTCGCATTTATTGCCTTCATATGGCTGTATCGGTAATATGTGTTTATTTAATACAACTGACATTCTACGGTGGTTGTCTTTCTTTCAGTGGATATATAGAGAAGAGTAATTTTCATGATGCTTTGTGCTACACTATAAAACATAAAAATAAAGGTATGTAAATTTATTCTTCTAAAAACAATTTATGATGATAGTCTAATTTATGTTATATTTATCAGATTGTTGCTCCCAAGGGTCCAAAATGAACAATGCTACGAAAGTAAATTTTTTGATTAATTCAATTTTTTACAAGATTGGAAAAATACTTACTTATAAAATTACGAAGCTGTGTATTCTGTGCCTGTACATAATATATTTATTTATATCTATTTATTACACCACTCATTTGCGTGCGATATTTAAGTACTACGAATCCCTGCCTTATTATTCTTATGCAATGAAATTTATGAATGCTCAATACAAGTATTTCAGAGAATATCCCCTCAGTATACAAGTTATCATAAATAAAACACTGGACTATTCTGATCCTACTGTTCAAAACGATGTCAATGCTATCCTAACTAAAATAGCGAATGCTCCTAATATGGCAGGGACTTCTATAATGGATTCTTGGCTGCATCAATATCTAAGATTTGCCAGTGAACCAATTTCAAGATTTACTTTAGGAGGATATAATCTGAGTGAGCCAGAAGACTTTATTCAGGGTTTTAAAATATTTGTAAAACTTAGATCAGCCAAAAGATACCGTGGCGATGTGATATTTAATGAAAACGGCACGAAGATTATGGCATCCAGATTCATTCTGCAAAGCGTGAATCTCGTCGATTCATTTGTGGAGAATAAGTTGATTAAAAATCTGTGGGGAATAGCTGATTCTGCTAAATATCCTGTATTCGTTCACAATTTATACTTTTTCCTGTACGACATGAACAGTGAACTAGTATCTACTACTCTTCAGTGTTTATATATATCAGCATTGGTAATTATCGTCGTATATTTTGTATTTGTAACTGATGTCATCTGTGCTATTTGTATATCTTTGACAATTATTTCGGTGGAGGTTGGCGTTATGGGCTTTATGGTTCTTTGGAATGTGCCATTAAACATAATATCTATGATATGTTTAGTATTATCGGTCGGTTTTTGCGTGGACTATTCGGCACACGTTTGTTATGTGTATGTAAATAGTCATTACGAAGATGTGAATGTAAAATTGCAAAATTCTCTTAAAAAGATAGGCTATCCGGTTTTCCAAGGTTGTTTGTCAACAATTTTGGGTGTGATCGTTCTATCCCGTGCACCATCAGATGTTTTCATAATTTTCTTTAAGATCATATTCCTGGTTATGATTTTTTCCTTTGTCCATGGTGTTTTTCTGTTGCCATTAACACTGAGCGTATGGGACGAATTTCTGAATTTTTTAAAACCAAATAAGAAATTACATAATGCCCATTTTGTTAATGTTCCGTTAGAATGTAACGAATCACAATTATCATAACGTTTTCATTCAGCGTTATAAAATTAAGTGAATTTCATTTATTTCGTGATGTTTTTATACTTTTTACATCGTTTTGTGATATACTTTTTATATGTATACGATAATTTTAGTTAAATAAAATATATTTTCCAAAAAGTTTGTGTGATAAATTATTTAAAATATTTGTCAACATTTCATTTTTAAATATTTACAAAGAGAACGGACCAAAAATTACTGATTAAAATTATTGTTGTGGAAATTTATTCTTGTTTTGCAAATTATTTTTTTATCCAAATTAATAAATAGGAAACAAACGCTTATTGTTAATGAGAAATGATATTTTTTAATATATAGTACGGTATTATATCATAGAATGTGTTGAATTTTAATATAATTAATATAAAATATAATATTTTCATTTCTTAGCAATAATACCATAACGTTTACGAAATATGCTTGAGTTCAAGGATTGAGCATTTTTCACCGTATCGAGAATTCTTTCATTATCTTTTATGATTATTATTACTGTGGATTCCGGTAGCTCAAACTTCTTTGCCAATTCACAAATTTTAATTCTGTTATCAAAATCCTTGATAATGTTAAGTTTACATTCTAAAGATATCTTAATCCTTTTCTTACTAGGTGCAGGAGAATCAGATTTACTTTGCTTTTGGAAGACTTAGTTTTTAAGGGTTTAGAAAACATATAACAAAACAATCTTAACTTTCGTCCGATCGTAGAATCGTAATCATGCACGTAGGGTTCGTACGAAACACGTGCAATGCGTATCACAGCAAGATAGCTTGCAGCAATGTTGCCAAACGAAAAATGTAGAACTGCGTAACTCCAACTTAGCGAAAGTTGGGGTAGCGTAAGTCGGGGTATTACTGTATATATATGAAATCATCTCAAAAGTAATGTCTTTTTCGTATTGTACTTGTTGAAGCACGTCTCAGCTTGTTGAAGCATATTTCAGCTTGTTACACGAATGTTTAAAGCTTTAACAACATGTAAGAGTGTTTTTGATTCAAATAGAGAATATACAGTATACTTGATAAAATTATCAAATGATTCATCTTTAATATCCGTTCGCAATTTAATGCTAAAAACGACATTACTTTTGGATTGACTTGATAATTATTTTACATATGTATTATCTTATTGTATATTTATATTATGCGTTTTTATTTTGTATATGTTATACATAATAACCAGTCAAATCGTGAATTGATATGCGATTACGTTTAGTAATGTAAGTGAAAAATATTGAATTATTAAAGATATATATGAATGTTTATATGTAAATATTGAGCTTAATGATGCTGTGCAATCTAGTTTTATGGAAGACATTAAATACTTTTAGATAAATGATTTGAATTATGTTGTACGAATATAATGATTAAAAAAATTATATTATGATTAAATTTGTCATTTCAGTTCGTTATAACCAGTCTGAAACATCTATCATATTTAATGGTCCTACCTTTGTTTTCTGTGATGGTTGCTATATACGTGCATCCATGAATACAGGCATATAAATCATTTTTATATATTGTGCTGTTGAATAAGCTCGATAAGCTCGCTATACGGGTCGACAGCCTAGTTAAGAGATTTTAATAAATTATCTATCTCCCTGATGAAATCAGCGGATATTTGAAGGGATTTTATTCCATTATAAAGATTAAAAATTACCCTTCCGCTTTGTCATCCAGTTTTAAGATATAACAGGCAATATCTTTTATTATAGAGGATTCTCATGAAATGCAAACAATGTTCAATAATTGTCTTTATTTCTTATTCATACAATGAATCAGAATGCTTTCAAATAAACTGTTTATAAACAAATTACTAAATCTGTTATGAAAATTTTTTACATAAATTTACAATATTAGAGTATATGTTAGTATATAACATAAAATAAACCTAATATATTTTTTAGGATTTTCGCCTGATTTCTGTTATTATTGTAATATGGAAAGATCCAAGATTAAATTTAAAACGCATAGCATCCAATCATTCTATGAAATTTCCCAGTAGCGAATATTCAAATATCTGGCAACCAGAATTTGCATATCCATTCACCAAAAATATAGAAAAATTCGAAGATAAAATTGGCTTCTCTAAGATCAGTGTTTTAGAGGATGAATCATTGATTGGTTCAATAAGGTATAGTATATCTAATTTTAATATTCATTCAATACTATAAATGAAATTGATATTTTTAATTTTAATTTTAATTTAGTTTATTAAATGTGTTTAAACAGATGTTAATTAGCACATTGAATTTTCAGATTTAACTATATAGTTGATTGCCCAATGGATCTACATGATTATCCTATGGATATCCAGAAATGTAATTTCCATATCGGTTCAGGTAAATTAATTCATAATTATATTACAAAATATCTCATTGTCAAAACATACGAAATTTTTAAAACATAATTATATATATTTAAGCCCTATTAAGCAGGGACAGTGTCAAATTACGCCATATTTCAGCCTGGCTCGGGCGCATGTCGCACAGATACTGGCCAGTAAATTCTCTGTTTGTAATATATTCCTCTGGAAAGTATAAGCCTCCCATGTGGGTCGTAAAGAGCACAGAATTCCATCAGCCGGAAGCCGATCTTGGGCAGAATGGCCATATGATAAAGCACTGTGTATCATCTTAAAGCCCGAGTTGAAACCTGGATTCAACACCTAATTTTTAGTAGATTAATGCTTGTGGTTTAATTCCATCCTCCGTAGAAGTGTTAATCAGCCTCTGATGAACTCTAAATTTTGCCACGACAAGATATAAACGTCTTCATAAACCGGCTGTCTATTAAAGAGTTTGTTTCACCCTGCTACTTATACTCTATCTGAATAGAAAATGGGGATATTTTTATCAAAACATCATATGTGCGATACAGTTGGTTGGCAAAACTTATTTAACTTAACCAAAGTTGACCGCTTCTCGAATTGATACCATTATTTCTCAAGGTTTTTCATCTCTTTACCACGGTACGTGATATATCGTATGCCACCTAGGGATTTGACACTCTATTAGAGGATCTTATCCCAAGCAGAGTATAAGAGATTATTTTTAATCCCGAACCTATTATCGACCGGATGGCTGCAATCCGCTTTTCATCTCTTTACCACGGTACGTGATGTCTGTATGCCACCTAGGGATTTGACACTCTATTAGAGGATCTTATCCCAGGCAGAGTATAAGAGATTATTTTTAATCCCGAACCTATTATCGACCGGATAGCTGCAATCCTGGAAGTCCGAGTATGATTCTGGGTCACACACTTCCATATTTTTTCAGAAAGAGTTTGGTCACGACTCATTGAACCCATTCTTCATCTGATGTCTGACCCCGTCAAATGTGTAGGCGATCCGTGGTGGGAAATAGAATGCCCCGCCACTTAGTACATATACAAAGGAAAGCAGCGTGAAACTGCTCTATAAAAAATAATCTCGACTTGCTGAATCAAGCTTCTAATACATCTTTCTTTCATGTACTTCTTAATTCTCTACACTTTCATTGGTATCTGCATTTCTTTGAATTTCGCCATCTTTCTAACATGTAATTAGCTTAAAGTGGAATTCAACGGTTCTATCAGATCTTACTGTAAAATTAGTGATCGGAATAAAATCTTTCCTACGTTATTCTTTATACTCATTGTGTCATTATATTTTGGTTAAAATTCTAAACATTTAATCGTTAATATATGACTTAAGTCTTTAAATTGTGAATCAAATATTTTCACATAGAATTGCTCTAAATATGAATTTCTATCTGTTTATGTATATGTACTTTATTTATTTAGTTGAAATTTCTTTTTATTTTAAGCCTCACACTCAAATAATGAAGTCGCACTAAAGTGGGTGGAAGAACACAAAAGTATAAAACATAAAAATATCAAGATCAGACGTATGAATTTATTGAAATATGAAATGAGTAATGTTGAAACTAACAAGATTGTTATGGAAGGCTTAGACGGTAAGTTTCTATTTTTAATTATTTTTATTGTAATTTTATTTATATATCAATATCTTAATACTCTAGCTATACACGGAGCGATTTATCGTTAGATCGGTCGCTAGATTTCATTCTGATCAGATCGATTGTATGTCCCCACACGATACAACGACGGATCGTTTCCGATCTGTCGTCGTCTAATGATCCGCACAATGGTGCGATTTATTGTCAGATCCGTCGTCAAACCGCCGGATCGTCGACAGATTGTAGGACTCCACACACACAACGATTTATCTTCAGATCCGTCGTTGAGACCGATTGTTCAGATCGTCATCAAACAATCACTACAATCAGTGTGTTGTGAGCATGGAGTGCGAGATACTTTTGTATGCACCTTTGGCTTTATTACTTTGTAAAGAAAAATAGAATGAACGTTTAAGTTGTTTTTAGTTACTTTGTTAAGTAACTAAAAAACAACTAAGTTTAGTTATTCGTTTTAGTTAGTTAACTTATTGTTTAATTAATTTAACTAAACAACAACTTAAAATTTCTATATAACTGTTTCAATCGTGATACCATTATACTTCATTTCTTAAAACCAGTTTAAACCAAGCTTAAAACTGATATGCACATATCAGTTTTAAAATTAATAATAATTTAAATATACATAATAACTTAAAATTTCTATATAACTGTTTCAATCGCGATACCATTATACTTCATTTCTTAAAACCAGTTTAAAACTAAGCTTAAAACTGATATGCACATATCAGTTTTAAAATTAATAATAATTTAAATATACATAAATTTATTTACATTAAGAATATAAATTAGTTTCTAATCTATAATCGCTTCACTTACGCGAATTCATTTTTTAAAAATAGTGCTGATATAGTGAGCTCGTACAAATATCTGTCGACGACGCCAAAAATTGTTGGGAATCCCAGATGACCACAACAGGTCGGACGATTCGAGAAATCTCTTCAGATTTGCCCCCACACGGTCAGATCTGTTATACAATTTGATCTTTGACAACGGATCCAACGACAAATCGCTTCGAATGTGGCGGCCTTAAAATCAGTTGAACGATTTGTAAGTCTGGCGACCAGTCTGCACGATCCATCTCAATGACAAATCTGAACGATCGGCCTCAACGACGGATCTGATGATAAATCGTTACGTGTGTGGAATCTTACAATCGGTCTGACGATTCGGCAGTTTGAAGACAGATCTGAGGATAGATCGCACCGTGTGTGTGTGTGTGTGGACCTTCAGATGACGACCAATCGAAACGATCTATCGTTGCGACCTGTTACGTTCCGTTTTCGCCAATAATGGGTTACGTTACCAGTTACTCGGGCCCGTTTGGCCAGCGATCGTCTAGTAGAATTTTATGATAAAGAAATTAGTTAATGCGTAAACATAACACAACTATTTATTAACTAATAACAACAATAATTATACAAGAGTAAATAAAGTCAAGATAATATGCTAAAAGTGTACGCAGTACACTGGGTCTATCTAGTGAAGACCAACTGCAGATACTATAAAGGATTACAAATAATTTAGCCACTCCAAATAACCACAGACAATATCGATCTACACTCAGTCAATTTCCAGTTATGCTTAAAGCTAGAGTATACAGTGGTACCTTGGTTAACGACGGGTGGTTGAAAGAAAAAAGTCTTGGCTAACTACGCATGCTTTGGTTAACGACTCCTGATTATGTGAACTTCCGACAAAATAGAGCTCTGTAAAACAGCTCGTCATCGCATCACGTGATTAATTAGCTCAGTCAATCGTTATTTTTTTTTAACTATTAATTCAAATCCGACAATATCATTATAAAAATTATAACCATATAAAAATATATTTAACTAAATGATAATTAACATACTGGGCCATAATTAGGGCGTGGCGATAGGGCATTCGCCACGGGCGCAGCTTGATTAGGGGCGAAAATTTTTTAATTGATTTCCGGTATTTGCGGGCAAATGACTTTTTTCTATAAACGTTCGCAGACATAACATTATGTTTTTCTTTCATTTTATTCCTTAGAAAAGGCCGATGGATAAGAGTGGCCAAACAAAGCTCCAGATTAAAAAAGGGAGCTATTTTTATTGATAAAGTAAAATTTTACAATGACTCATTGGGTGTCTGTCTCTTCAGTGAAAATTCATGGAAAGGCCTAAAGAAAAGTAATAAAAAAGATTTGTATGGATTTGTACAAATCTATTTGCTCATTCAAACAAATATCTTACAGCAGATTCAAAATCAACTTATTTTGAAGGAGATGAGTCAGTTTCAGCATTATTATCTTTAAATGAAAACAGTGGGGGGCGCAAGTTTGACCCTTGCCACAGGCGCTGCGAACCCTAGTTACGGCTGTGTTAACATATAATAATAAAAAAAATTATTTAATTAATTAAAAATAGACGTGCAACAGTTCACTAGTTTTTAGTTTCTTATTATTTTTCAGTAAAATCACAATGTACATTTGAAAATGGTAATTTATGTGAATGGAAAATAAAATACAGATCAAAATCAAGAAATAAGAGAGAGATAAATAATAATATATTTACTTGGATTATTACAAGAGCAAATGATACTAAAATAAGTGTAAGTAAATAATTTAAAATTTATTATAAACATTTATTTAAATTACTATTCTTTTTATGAATCCTTGGGTTAGTTTACAAAATTTTTGATTTAATGAGCTGAAAAATACACATCAATTTTCAATTTGTAAAGATAATTTTTGCTTTTGTGAAGAAATTATTTATTATCACTCAATTATCTACAATAATTTGTTTAAATTGATAATTTTATTTTATTCTATAAAATAATTTATAAACTCTAATTCATATATTAAAAATTTTTCTTAGGCATCAGTTATTAAAATTGTTTTGGTAAAAAATTTCTGTTATTTAGATATTTATTACCATAGTAAAAATAGAAATATCTACCTTAGGATACTTAAAGTATCAAGCTAAAAATAGGCAGAAAAATGATTAAAACACATTTAATCATTTTTCTACCTTTTTTGATCTTAATACTTTTTATGATTTTCTTGCTTATTCTCTTCATTAATTGTCAGATATATTTTCATATCAAGTTTACAGTATATACCATTGAGTTTAAGAAAAAATTTGTTTGAGTTGACAAAACTTGTGAAGAAGAGAGCATAGGAATTTTACATTCAACAATGATGTTGAACGTAAAATTAGAAAAAGAAATCCACTCAAAGACAAAGATCCTATGTAGTTCAACTAGCCTGAGTTCTAGCTTGAGCAAGTTGCGAAGCAAGAATTAGTTATTTGACTCAACAGGAAATCGATCATCAAGTATTATAAAACTGGGCCAGGTTTTGAAAACAATTCCTCCATCATCAGTTGAAGCAGAAAGAGCATTTTCTGCTGTTGGTTTGTTTATTAACAAAGCTAAGAACTAGGCTGAGCAATAAGAGCATTGATTGCTTATGTTTCCTCAAATCATACTTTAAGAATGAGTGATGAATATTTTATTTGTATTTTGTAGTTTGAATTGTAAATTAGTCATATATAAAGGAATATAAATTTTGGAATTTGTTAATATCCTTCTTTTGTGTATTGTTGATATTAATTATAAATAACCACTTTTTTAGATTTTATTAAATTTTAATGCATTCCCAGGAATTTCCAGGAATGAAAAAAAACTGGGAAATCAGAAACCCTAGTAATTTGATCATTGTTTCTTCTCTCAAGGCATTGTTTATAGTTTGTTTGATAGTTATAAAATATAACAAATTATTTTGTATAGGTAGTGTTTTGCTTTACCACTAATCTTTACTGGATGTATATGAATATTGGATGTATATGAATTATTCTATTTATTTTACACTGTTTTGTTGCAACAATCTATGACTATTCCCAATTAAAACAACATTTTTTTAAAATCAAAAAATTTATTTATATTTTAAAATTTTCATTTAAATTTTCTAAAGTGGTTTTAGAAAATTTAAATGAAAATTTTAAAATATAAATAAATTTTTTGATTTTAAGAAAATGTTGTTTTAATTGGGAATAATCATAGATTGTTGCAACAAAACAGTGTAAAATAAATAGAATAATTCATATATATCCAGAAAAGATTAGTGGTAAAGTTATAAAATTCTTCCGTCTCCCCTCCAACGTAAAGGGTCATTTACAGTTAAACTTTCCTCAATTGAATTGGTTAGTTTTTACAGTTTAAACTACTGCGTCACACCTGCAATCTAGGGTCCTCAGAATGGAACATAAATTTAATTTCCGATATTTTTACTACAAAAATAAATTTATAGAATATTGATTTGGGAACTTTGGAGCTCCCAGTTCCCAAATCAATATTGGGAATGGGGCCTTAGGAAATTGCCCTTTTTGCCCATAGGATAACACGCCATTGCTTGTGTCTCTTTACTTTAGGTAAGCAAGGTACTTATATTTGTCTATACTCTGGAAAGTTGACACTTACTGATCTCACATCTAAGGCAATATACATCAACAAAGAACAAAATTTGCGAATCCAAACTGTTTTTAGATACGCAAGCAGTTGTGCACATGTTGTTAGAAGACGAGACTTTATGGAGAGTAGTGGAGTGTATACTTTGCGCAGTCGCAGTAAGTAGCTACTGTGCAAAGTATTGTTGCGGACATTTTTAGCTTCACTGTTTTTGCAGAGTTGGATCTCCTCTAGTCTTCTTAATATTAATTCAATGATAGGGATTTTGCCGCCCCTAGCAAAGTGCTGCCCGGGGCAGGCGCCTCCTTTGCCCCCCTACGCTACGCCACTGGTCCTATAAGCTAGTTCAGATTTTATTTTATTTGATTTGGGACATAGTTGTCAGTTTGTTGGTTACTAAAAGTTCTTTATTCGGAATACTTTTGGTTATTAACCATCCTCTGCAAAAAATACAAGAATTTGAAATGTAAACATTTGAATTGTATATAGATGCTAGAAATTCTAGAAATTTTTAAAAAATTTTTTGCATGAAGTGAAATAAATAAATGTGCAAAAATAACAAGAAAACTAAAAATATTTTAAAGATTGAACTAAGAAAATATAAAATAAAACTGGAGTAAAGTAATAATGCATATGTTCATTGTTCCTTGTAGATAACTCTTCATGGGAGTAAACCATCCTTATTATTTTTGCTTGATTCCAGTGTGTACTTACATCATTTTCATAAGTTCTGGTTAAGGAAATTGCAAAATTAGCTTTGGCTACATTCATCTTATGTTCTTTTATTCTGTTGGCTAAAGCCTTCTTAGTCATCCCTATATAAACATCTTGACAGTTTGTTTTTTTTTTAATTCTTTGAAATTTTTTTTAAATTTCTAGAACTTCTAGTGCATGTATATAATTCAAATGTTTATGTTCCAAATTCTTGCATTTTTTGCTGAGAATGGTTAATAACTGAAAGTACTCTAAATAAAGAATTTTTAGTAACTAACTGTATAAAGTGCTTAAATCTTACATTATTTTCAAATAATTTGTGAAAGTTATATAATATTATATATGAACAATATATCAATTAAAGTAATACAACACTAAGGGCATTCAACCAGACTGACTAGGTGCATACACTCTGGCTTTCAGTTCAGAAGACTATAGATTAAATTAGAAATTCACTTTTTGGAAAATTTATATGCTAGATCAATAGTTTTTGGTTTCAGTGAACATCATGATTTTCAGGAACGTAATTCTGATGTTAAACAAGGATGCACTGTACAATATATCATAAAATATATACTAGATATTATTCACATATAAATCAAGGAATTTTTTCTGAAAAAAATTTTGAATAAGAGGATTGGCAAAAAAAAATTACAAAATCTTTTGAATGTGGTAAGATTCACCAGCTCATTTATAATACATTTCCATTACAGCTTCATGCCAGCCACACAATTCTCAATATTTGTTTCTAACAAAAAACATTATCTTACTGATTCGTTTAATTTTTTTTTGTCAAAAATGTATAGATATGTAAATAATAACTGTATGTAATTTAATATTTTTTAGATATTTAAATATTTGATTAAATGATTGAAAATACATAAATTATACATGTTGTGCTATTAGTGTGTTATGGTAGTAGTACAATATGCCACATTTATTTCTAAAAACTACTTATTTCTTTTCAATTAATAAAATTGAGAAGATATTTTTAATAATAAATTAAAAATATGGAGATGTGGATGATTGTTCATATTTAAGTACATTCAAAAATATTAATTTATTTGGTGCAAATAAAATTAGAAATGTGAAGATCAATCTTTTTTTTACAAATAAACATGGCAGTCATTACTTATAAATCATCAGTTAATATTAAATGAAAATATAGCAATCTATTTTCTGATCTTTTTGATTGACAATTTATCATTTTCTAATACTTTTGATCATTTAGAAAATACAAGATGATTATTTTGCAACCAATTTTGGGCATCAGATTTTTGCTCCCAATGATTATGAACACTAATTAGCTTTCCACTTTCATCAACAAAATTTATATTGCACATTTTAGTTTTAATTTTTTAATCATTTAAATCTTATTAAATATTTTTGTTGAAATTCAGAAATGACAGATACTTTTAATCTATCATTTCTGAATCTCAAAAATTTTGATTTTTTAAATGATTAAAAAATCAAAATTAAGATGTGCAACAAAATTTTTATTGCATATAATATTTCTTTGATATTTTCTGTTGATTAAACACCTCAATAAAATTGTATTGTAGAGAAATTGAATGGATGCAATGTGATATGATCATGTCCTGCTCTCTATCTGGCTTTTTCTTAATATTGCATTACGATGTTTCAATCCTATAAATCTGGAATTTCATTTTAAGTAAACTTATTTATTTTAATAGTGAACTGCATTTGGAAAATTTTTTAATTTATAATAGAAAATTAGATTATTTATTTCATCCATTGAAATAAGATAGATAATTTTCAATGATTCAAATAAATACAAGAAAACACAATAAACAATCATACAAAAATTGATTTATTTAAAGGTATAATATAGTAACAAAGCTACACAAAACAAGCACTTTCAATCTCAAATCATAGAAATCATCATCAAGCTTGTTATCTTTTTGATTAAATGAGTTCTTTGGATTTAAATATCTGTTTGGTTATCATTGAGGTTGTTGGAACTATTAATTAAATGCAAAATCAAGGGAACTTGTAAGATCATTTTATTTTTAAAGCATCACACTAAAAAACAATGAGTACACTCTACTGTAGACAACTCTCATTGTTCATTCAACAGAATTCTAACCAAATGCTAGCCAACAATTTGTTTAAAATACTACAAGGCTGTATGATTAATTAGAATAAAACATGAATGTCAGTAACAAGAAAGAATATATACAAATAAATATGAACATTGAATGAACAGATAGGAGAATGAAAAAAAAAGAGAAAAATAAGTAAACAAACAACTGTACAATTGAGAGAAGAGGAGTAGAATTGTATTTTATACTGAAAATGGAAACCAAACGGGTAATGGAAAAACTAAAAGGACCACCAGAGTGCAAAGGGAAGTAGGGAATTATGCAGCCAGAAATGGAAAAACTTAACTGCACAAATGTTTATTTATTTATTTTCCTCCCTTTCTTTGTTTTCTCATCTATCTATTCATGCTCCCATCTATTCATGTACATTCTTTCCTGTTATTGCCATTCATGTTTCATTCCAATTCATCATACAACCTGATGATGATCTCGATGATTTGAGACTGAAAGTGCCTGTTTTATATAACTGTTAATATTTTGCATCAGTCATTTTTTGTATCATTGTTTATTGCATTTTCTTGCATTTATTCAATCACAACACGTAACTGCCAAGCCAATTTAGAATATTATATTGTTCTAATACTTGAAAGTTAGGAGTCAGTTTATATGCAAGGCAGGTTCAGCACGTTGCCAGAACCCAGCCCTGCATTTTGAGAGGCCCCGCAGTCTACAAAAATTATTCAATTAAAAAACACCGATTTTGATTAACTTTTTACAGAATGATGATACCATTAACAGACGCAAGACATTTTTTTAGTTGCGAGGATTCAGTTTAAAGGAGTGACAAAAATCATCAAAGTTCAGTGTAACTCCATAAAGTCCTCATATCCTGGAAACTACTTTAGATAAAAAAATCCAGACACTTTCAGAGAAATGTACTTTTTAGAAAAATTAAACTACATCAATAGTTTTTTGCAAAAGTCATACATGATTACATAACAGATGAGGAGGTTGAAATCAAGGAACATTTTATCAAATTTGAAATAGTTCATGATACAACAGGAAAAGGATTATCTGAAACTATCATGCTCATTCTGGATCAGTTGGGAATAAAAATATCCAACTGTCGCGGACAAGGATATGATAACGGTGCCAATATGAGGGGAATATATTAAGGAATACAAGCAAATATATTACGTGTAAATCCTAAAGCGTTTTACATACCATGCGGTAGTCACAACTTGAATTTGTTATTGGGAGATGTAGCAAAATCATCAACCCAAGCACTACATTTTTTTGGAGTTTTACAAAAGATTTACACGATATTTGCAGCATTGACATCACGTTGGGATGTTCCAAAAAAACACATTGAAAAAATTACACCTAAACCATTATCAGAAATTAGGTGGGAATGCCGTTTTGATAGTGTAAAGGCTATTCGATTTCAAGTTCGCCAATTTCGAAATGCCTTGATCAAAATTGGCAACAAAACATCTGACAATAAATTGAAAATTGAGATTTTGTCTATAGTGCACAAGATAAATGAATTTGAATTTATTGCCAGTCTTATCATTTGGTATGAAATATTATCAAAAATTAACATCATCAGCAAAGTGTTGCAAAATCAAAAGATGCAAATCGATTTGGCCACAAGGCATTTGAAAGGTCTTAACATATTCTTTGCAGAATACAGAAATGAAGGATTTAGCAAAGCTATGATTGCAGCAAATGAAGTTGCAAAGGAAATGGACATAACACCAGATTTCAAATCATCATACAGGGGCAAAAAACGGAAATTATTCGATTATGAAGGACAGGATGAATCATTGACGATCAGCGACAAAGAATACTTCTGTGTACATTAATTTTTAAAAATAATAGATATACTGCATTAGTATCCTTTAAAAGTAGATTTGAATTATATGCAAATCACTAAAATATTTTTGGTTTTCTATACATGTATGAGATTGGAAATTTAGATGATGAATATTTATTAAAGTGTTGTCAAGATCTTCACTTACATTTGGAAGGAGATTTCGACAGAACTGAAATGTTTGAAGAAATTAAGATGTTCCGGTCAATAATGCAAACCAATTATTCGGCTTTAGATTCAATGAATTACATTGTAAAGAACAATCTCTTGGAAGCATATCCAAATTTATTAATCGCATTACAAATTATGTTAATGATGCCAGTAACCATGGCTTCAGCAGAACATAGTTTCTTGCGGTTGAAACTAATAAAAAATTATCTGCGATCATCGATAAGCCAAAAGAGATTTTCATCTCTGGCTATTCTGTCAATAGAAAGTGAAGTAGCAAATTCAATCGATTTTGATGATGTTATCAAAGATTTAGCATTGAAAAAAGCGAGAAAAATTATTTAATATTATTATTGAATTGTATTATTATTTAATATTCATCTTATAAAAAAATATATAATATGTAACAGGATTTGTAAATAAATAATTCCTCGTTGTAAAATTTAAGTGTAGGATTTGAATGTGTATTCAGGCTCCGTAAAATTTTTGAACCCGGCCCCACAAAAGGTCACCCGGCACTGTATATATGGTAATAATAATTTATTCAATGTTTATTATTATTATTAAATTTGATAATTTTTCTAAGAAAATATATATTTTAATAAATTCAAAAATTTTTCAGGGTCATCCTTTAACAGATCATAGTGGAAATAAATTTGGTTGGTATGCAATTGTAGACAGTAATCTTGGATCAAAGTTTGATATCACAACTTTAGAAACTCCATTTATATCAAGAACCCATGCTCAATGTAAATTTCAGTTTTGGTATTATTGTGATATATTGCATTGTCCATTAATTATTCAAACAACTTCAGAAATTATGGATGGTATTAGTACAAACCAACTATGGTATCCTGAACCAGCAGGTAATGAAATTATTTAATATAGTTAAGAAACCTGTTATGCAAACTAACAATATGGCAATCATTGCAGATTATCAGCTTATATATTTTATCTGAATCTGTAATCTTGCAATCTTAGAACTAATGCTAGGAAAGATTACAAAGTTAAAATTAATTCAAAATTATATTTAAATTGTAGACTTTCTAAAAATATATATAAATTATAATAAAAGTATTATAGAAGATTTAACCTTATAAAATGATGAATTTCTTGGTAATATCTTTAATAATATATTAGAAAATGTGGATGTCTCCTTGCAATAAATAAAATAGAACCCATCTCTATATATCTTAGAAATGCTATAATTTAAAATTTTTATCTGCTTCCAATCTATTTATCACAGATCTAATTTTCAAATAAGAAAAAACAATTATTGTTTTTTTTCTTCAAAATAATGTTATATTGTTTCTTTCTTAACAAATAGTAAATAAATATTGTTTATTTCTTCAAATAAGAAAAAAAAATGTTTATTAAATTCACTAGTATATAAGGTACTATATATATATATATACATGATTAATGAATATAGAAAAAACTTCTTTGTTATTACTTCAAACTTAATCCGTACAAGAAACACTAAACAGCAGGTGTAAAAACTAAAATTTTTTTAGTTCAGTTTCAAAAAAAAAATTTTAGTTTTTACACCTGCTGTTTAGTGCTTCTTGCAGAGATTAAGTGTATACACACACACACACACACACACACACACACACACACACACACACACACACACACACACACACACACATTAATTTTCATAATTTTCTTAAAAGGTATACACACACACACACACACACACACACACAATGGATTTTGAAAAGTAAGATACACATTTTTTCTCAAAACTTTTTAATAATACAAAGTTGAAATTATACATTAAGAATTTAATAAATATGGACTATTTTCTGACCACATTCTTGGAATTTAATATTTAATTTTCATAATAAATTAAATTTTCAGAATTAATAATAATAAAATACTATTAAAGTATTGATGATAATATATTATAAGTTTAATTTAAAATTAAGAAATTTAATTATTGTTAAATGAGAGTGCTGGTAATAATAGTAAATGATGCAGTTGCTTGAAATACACAGTTTTAAATGCAAGCATGCTTTTAGAAAGAAGTTTATTATGAAAATAATTGGGAAAATATTTACAGGTTAAGGAAGCCATCATCAGTCCAAAAAACAAACAAATTGAATAGAATATATAAAATAGAACACAGATAGTTTAGTTCCATATTCTAAAAAAAAATTTATAGTTACAAAATTAGCAAATAGAATTACATAAAACATATAGATTTAAATATAAAAACACCACATAAATTAAAAGATTTATAATATTTACAAGGGATAAAGCTTACACAAGAAAATGGTTTTATAACATAGTAATTATAATCTTACATAGATATAACTAATAAAGATAAAAATATTATGTTATAAAACTACCATATATACTCGAATATAAGCCGATCCATGTGTAAGTCTGACTTTGGAGTTTGAAAATTGATAAAAATGCAAAATCTGTGTATAAGCTTACCCCCCAACCTTAGCACTTAAAACAAGTCAAAACTTGAAAACTGCTTATACTCAGTAATTAAGACCAGATGAAAGGAAACAAACTAATATTTTAACTGATTATTAACAACAGGAATAAAACATAATACATCAAAATAATAGTACTCAATTGTGGTTGATAAATAATAATTTAATGTAACATTTTTGGTTGTTTATCACCAAAAAACATTAAATTAAATCAACTAATCACAGTTGAGTAAAATATAACAAATTTTATTTACAAAGAAATCACAAACGTTTTCGGCTTAGATCGCCATCATCAGGCAGTTTGTTCTAAAGAATAAATTTAAATACAAAAAAGGAACAAAATAGCTGTGTTGCTATGGTAACTGCTACAAGATACAAAACGTAAACAACATGACATTTACATAGGCGATCGCCTGGGCATAGCCCATGTTCGGCAGCTCGCTGCGCGCCGGGATCGCCAGGTGCTCGGGATTGAAGTGGAACCAGCCGAGGATACCGACCAGCAACAACGGCAGCAGCTTGAGGATGGTCAGCAGGTTCTGCACCACGCTGAAGGTGCCGATGCCTCGCAGGTTGATCAGGGTGCATAGCCAGATCGCGGCGATGGCCACGCAGACCATCAACAGCGGATCCGCCAGCGCCGGGACGAACACCCGCAGGTAGCCGACCAGGGTCACGGCGATCGCCGCGTTGCCGATCCAGGCGGCTTTCCAGTAGGTCCAGGCGCACAGGTAGCCGGCGAAGCTGCCGAAACCGTCGCGGGTATAGGCGTAGGGGCCGCCGGCGCCGGGGTTGACCCGCGCCAGGCGGGCGAAGGTCAGCGCCAGCAGCACCGCGCCGGTGCTCGACACCAGCCAGCCGAACAGGCTGAGCCCGCCGAACGCCGCCAGGCTGGAGGGAAGCAGGAAGACTCCCGAACCGACCATGTTGCCGATCACCAGCGCGCTGCAGGTCCAGAACCCCATGCCGCGCTTGCCGGCCTTCTCTCCCCCCGCCATCGACACCCCTTAGCCTGTCGGCCTCATTCTTTTATGCATTCAACGGTATAGCAGCGCCCGGACGGTCCGTCCTGATGCTGCAGGCCGTGCACATCGGAGTCGAAACCAGGGAAGGCGCGCTCGAAGGTCCGCGCGAACTCGAGATAGTCGAGGATCGAGCGGGTCGCCTCGGTGAAGCGCTCACCCGGCATGATCAGCGGGATACCCGGCGGATAGGGTACCAGCATGACGGCAGCGATGCGCCCTTCCAACCGAGCGATCGGTACCGCCTCGACCTCGCCGCGCACCAGCTTGTCGTAGGCCTCGGACGGCCGCATCGCGACCTCCGGCAGCACCGTGTACATGCGCTTCATGGCCTTCGCCGTGGCGTTGTCGCGGTAGCTGGCGTGCATGGCGTCACTGAGGTCGCGCAGGCCCACGCCGTTGTAGCGCTTGCCGCCGGCCTGGGCCACGGAGGGCAAGACGTCGAGCAGCGGCAGGTTGGCGTCGTAACAGCGCTTGAATTCGAGCAGTTCGGTGACCAGGGTGCTCCACTTGCCCTTGGTGATGCCCATCGAGAACAGCACCAGGAAGGAGTAGAGACCGGTTTTCTCCACCACCAGCCCGCGCTCCCAGAGGAAGCGGCTGACGATGGCGGCCGGAATCCCCTGCTCGCTGAGCTTGCCGCCGGCGCTCAAGCCCGGGGTGGTCAGGGTGACCTTGATCGGATCGAGCAGCACGTAGTCTTCGGCGATATCGCCGAAGCCGTGCCAGTCGGCGCTCGGCTCCAGCACCCAGTCATGGGTGCCGACCTGGTCGGTGCCCTCCACCTGCTCCGGCTGCCAGACGCCGAACCACCAGTCGTTCCGGTCCAGGTTCTGCCGTACGTTGGCCAGGGCCCGGCGGAAGCTGAGGGCCTCGTCGAAGGTCTCCTGGATCAGCGAACGCCCGGCGGGCCCTTCCATCATCGCCGAAGCCACGTCCAGCGAAGCGATGATGCCGTACTGCGGCGAGGTCGAGATGTGCATCATGAAGGCTTCGTTGAAGCGCGCCACGTCCAGCTTCCGGGTCCCGCCATCCTGCACGTGGATCATCGAGGCCTGGCTGAAGGCGGCGAGCATCTTGTGCGTGGAGTGGGTGGCGAACACCAGGGGTCCCTCCTCGCTGCGCGAGGTGCCCATGCCATAGCGTCCGTCGTAGAACTCGTGGAACGCGGCATAGGCGTACCAGGCCTCGTCGAAGTGCAACACTTCGACGCTGTCGCCGAGGGTCTGCTTGATCAGCTCGGCGTTGTAGCACAGGCCGTCGTAGGTGGAGTTGGTCACCACCGCCAGCTTCACCTTCGGCTCGCGACCGCGCGCCAGCGGACTGGCGGCGATCTTCGCGGCAATCGACTCCTTGCTGAATTCGCTCAGCGGGATCGGCCCGATGATTCCCAGTTCGTTGCGTTCCGGAGTGAGGTAGAGCGGTATCGCCCCGGTCATGATGATCGAGTGGAGGATCGACTTGTGGCAGTTGCGGTCCACCAGCACCAGGTCTTCGCGACCGACCATGGAATGCCAGACGATCTTGTTCGCGGTGGAAGTGCCATTGATCACGAAGAAGGTATGGTCGGCGCCGAAATTGCGCGCGGCACGGTCCTCGGCCTCGGCCAGGGGGCCGGTATGGTCGAGCAGCGAGCCCAGCTCGGGGACCGAGACCGACAGGTCGGAACGCAGCGTGTTCTCCCCGAAGAACTGGTGGAACGCCTGTCCCACCGGACTCTTGCGATAGGCGACACCGCCGCCGTGGCCCGGCGTATGCCAGGAATAGTTGGACTGCGCGGTGTGCTCGACCAGCGCACGGAAGAATGGCGGCAGCAGCCCGGCCAGGTAGTTGCGCGCCGCCCGGGCGACCTGGCGGGCGAGGAACGGCACGGTGTCTTCGAACAGGTAGAGGATGCCGCGCAACTGGTGCAGGTCGGCCATGGACTCGGCCGGCGCGTTCTCGATGGTCACCTGCTCGCCGAGGGCGAAGATCGGCAATTGCGGCGCCCGCACGCGGGCCACGCGGATCAGTTCGACCACATCCTGCAGCAGGCGCTGGTTTTCCCCGGCACCTTCGGCGGCGACCAGGATGCAGGCCAGGCCGTGGTGGGTGGAAGCGACGATGCGCCCCTCGGCGGAGCTGGCGGTGGAGAGAATGCTGAAGCCGTCCTGCTCCAGTTCGTGGGCGATGCCCCGCACGCGTTCGCCGGCAACGGTGTCGGCCTTGATGTCGCGATGGACGATGAGGACGGGAAATTTGAGGTCTTTATACATTGTTGATCCCGAGCAGCAGGCGGGCGAACCCCGCCGGTCGGCTCAGGAACTGACTGGGGTGGTAGTCCTCGACGACGTGGATGAAAAGCTTGTTGCCGAGCCCCCGCCGGTCGGCTCAGGGTAGAGACTTGCCGGCACGCGCGTAACCCCCGGCGGCTTGCCCTTGTAAGAAAAGGTCGCGGCAACACAAGTCGGCGCGCCGCGCTTGCCTCCGCTCCCGCCAGCGAGGAGCATGGACCTCTCTGCCCTGCTACGGAGCGACAACGATGCGCAGCGCTTATCGGATCGTCAGCGATCACTATGCGGCCTCCAGCCGTGGGGACCTCGCCGGAATGCTGGCGGACATGGACGAACGCACCGAATGGACGGAAATGGCCGGTTTCCCGCTGGCCGGCACCTATGTCGGCGCGGCCGCCATCGGCGCTGGTGTGTTCCAGGCCTTGCAGCGTGACTGGGAGGGCTTCAGGGTCGAGATCGAGCGCCTGATCGACGGCGGCGACAGCGTGGTCGCCGTCGGTCGATATGCAGCGACCCACCGTCGCAGCGGCAAGTCGTTCGAAGCGCGCGTGGCACACGTATGGACGGTGGAGGACGGCAGAATCCGCCGTTTCGAGCAGTTCTGCGACACCTTGCTGGTGGAGCGGGCGACGCGCTGAACGCGGCGCCCGTGGTGCATGGGCAGGCTATTCGCCGACCGGCGCTTCCAGTTGCGCCCAGAGCGACGGACCACCTGTTTACCTGAAGTGATAGAGCGCATTGCACTGCCGACTTCAACCTGCATTTGTATAAGTGCATCAGATAGGCGATGCCATGCTGCCTGATGTGATGACACAGAAATTCTCAACAATAATCCAAGAATCTTATGTAGGCACACTGTGCTGTGGATTACTTTAGCTGGATTATTGTCAAGAATTTCTGAGTTGTGGCACATCAGGCAGCGTGGCATTGCCTATTTGATGCACTTATATAAATGCAGATTGGAGTCAGCGGCGCGACGCATTCAATTGCATTGGGTAAAATAAAATTTTACTTTATTTCTAAACAAGATTGATATCAGTGCATGGCATTATTGTTAGGATGGCATAGCTTCACAAAATATCAAGTTAATGAATAGTAATAAATTTTGATAATTTACATAAAAATATTTTTTTTTTTATTGATGTTATTGAATAACTGTTTTCTTTTCTACAAAAATTTCATATTAAATTATCACAATAAAAATTCCTTTAGAATACATCTACATCACACAGCTTCCAAGAGATTGTTCAAAGTTTTGTTTTTTCTATAGTTGAGTTATCGTATTCAAATCTTTGATCATATTTTAAAATGAGTGGATCATCTTAACAATGATTTCGTACACTGTTAGAATAACGTGTGCAACATGATTTCTAGACATTAAGCATGTGGTTTCAAAGTTTTGATTTTGCTTATGATGAACATTTTTGATAGACTACAATTATTTTTTAGTACAAATTTTATTATTATTTATTTAAAATTGTTACTAGTATTAGTACTCCTGTCTTTCTTTAAAATTAACTATATTTTACTTACAGCTCTCTTACAGGATCCAAATTTTTCTTATAAAACATTTTCGGCCTTTCTAGGAAACCCTCTTCAGTATTCTACATAGATATTCTTATTGTAGTCATTTTCGAACCTTCCTCTCTTTCCATTGCTGGCTCAGCGCATTTGTTACTAGTATTAGTACTCCTGTCTTTCTTTAAAATTAACTATATTTTACTTACAGCTCTATTACAGGATCCAAATTTTTTTTATAAAACGTTTTCGGCCTTTCTAGGAGACCCTTTCCAGTATTCTAAATAGTATAAAACATTTTCGGCCTTTCTAGGAGACCCTTTCCAGTATTCTAAATAGATATTCTTATTGTAGTCGTTTTTGTGGTTTGAAAACGACTACAATAAGAATATCTATGTAGAATACTGAAGAGGGTCTCCTAGAAAGGCCAAAAACGTTTTATAAAGAAAATTTGAATCCTGTAATAGAGCTGTAAGTAAAATATAGTTAAAATTGTTATTTTAAATATTATTTCAGTTACTTTTAATCTACTTTAGCTAAATATAATAGGCATTTATTGATTACTAGGAATGGATTAAAACATTTTTAATTAATAATAATGGAAAATAAATCTATTTTTCACACAAATATGAACTTTAAGTAAGATTCTTGATTGATTGTCAAGAGTTTTTGCATCACATCATCCAGCATAGCATTGCCCACCTGATATTGTCTATATAGATGCAGGTTGGAGTCGGCGGTGCAATGCGTTCAATTGTTTCGGGGTGAGACAAAATCTTACCTGTTATCATTGTATTAAACAAATAAAATGTACTCGGAGGAACAACTGCTTATCTTGAATGCATAAAAAACAAACTGTTCCAATTTTTAATTCAATTTTAAACCATTTTTGGAACGCATCTGTTCTAAGAACAAAGGTTGCCATAGCAACTCTGTATTCCTTCTATTCCGTTGTACTTAGAATCTTCGCCTGATGATGGTCGAAAGACCGAAAACGTTTGTGAACTAGAGAAAATAAAGTTTACCTTACTGCAAAAAGTGCTAGTTTTATTTGTTTTTTATTATTGTATTAAATGTTTAGTAAACTATGGTTTTGATTATTACTTCAATTTCTCTAGCCAAAAAAAGTTTTTTTTTTTTTTTACTCATGTATAAGCTGATCCCCCATTTCAGAAATTTTTTTCTGAGAAAAGACTTTGGCTTATACATGAGTATATATGGTATTATTTTTATTTTTTATGTTCTATACTCTAAATCCATGACATAAATAAACTTTCTGGAGCATTTTAATTGATGATATATGACTATATTTTTTATAGATTTTTATAGCTTCAGTTAACTTTGCCTGTGCTGGTGTAGAGACTCACTTAATGATTCCAATTTGGTCCCAATTGATAATCCAGTTAGAACTGTTTTGCAATGGCTGTGCAAATCATTATTTGCTATATCACATTGGTGTTCTATTAGTCTTTGTTTTAATTTTTGACGTCTTTCCTATGTACTCTCCTTCTTGATTTGTTGGTTGATCTAATATAGATATTGCATAAATTTCAGATTGCATTTGGTGAGACTTACTATCCTTATATTTTTTAATGCTTGGTAATATGGTTTGTCTATATTTATAGAGTATTTTTTCGTTTAAATCCCAATTTGCTATTTTTATAATTTTATTTAATGTAGGAGTGTATTTAATTGGAATAATTGCATTTATATTATCATCTGGATTCACAGTTAATCAATATTTATTTTGTGTATTCTTAACAGATTTATAGATGTTATACATGTATTTAAATGCAAAACCATTTGTTAAAAGCAGAGATTTAGTTACATTTGTCCAATAAAAGATACTTATGAACCCATATTTATTCCCGTATGGTTACAAGATCCATCATCATATAAAAGAATACATTTTAGAATGCTTTTTAAGCAATTATTTATACATTGCAGTATTGTGCAATTAAAATAAGATGAGTTTAACAACATTACAAAACATTTAAATTGTTTTTTCATTTAAATAATCTGTTATAAAACCATTTTCTTATGTTTAAAAAATTTTTCTTAATGTGTAAGCTTTATCCCTTGCAAAATATAAATCTTTAATCTTTTTGGTATTTTTATATTTAAATTCATATGTTTTATTTAATTCTATTTATTGATTTTGTATTTAAATTTTTTTAGAATATAGAACTGCAATATTTGTGTTCCATTCTATATATTTTATTCAATTTATTCATTTTTCAGACTGATGATGGCTTCCTTAAGTCATAAATGTTATTTTCATAATGAACTTCTACTAATAGTGTGCTTGTGCTTTAGAGTCATAATAATAATAATAATATTACAACATTGTAAAGTTAATGACTTATAGCAATAATTGACCATAAAATACTGGTATAAAGAGGTTTATATTTCAGCTAATTAATTATTGTGTTGGATTTTTAAATATCAGAAAATTATTATTTAACTTGTAATACTATTAAAATTAAATTATTAATATAATTAAATTAATATACTATAAGGAAACATCCATAGACAATGTCATGCTATTTCAAACATTTTTTGACTCCCTTTCTTCCTGTCTTCATTTTTTGTCGCATCAAGCTTGACTCTGGACTATGATATCATAAATTTGAACACTCCCTCCCCTTCTACTTAAAAATGTTTTTTCTGATTTTGTGTAAAAATAAAAAAACATAAAATAGTAGAAAATAGGAATTATTTCATTTTGATACTTAGTTATTATCTGATTGAACAGAAAGTTCACGCACTTTTTGGAACTTTCTAGAATAACTTTTTTCTGAAACATTCTAGAATGTTCCATGGTAGTATATAAACAGGTCGGGGTACGTGCTATAAGAAAATACCAAATCCAGTCCTCTCACTCTATTTTACCATGACCAATCAATATCTAGTAAATAACACCAAGCACTTGAAGCAGGACAAACACAAGTTTATTATTAGATATATATAAACTACATATACTAATAATAGGGCAGTCTTTCCGGAAACGCTTTCGGCCTTCTACGGCCCTCCTCAGCCGGTACTCAGAAGTGACTGAAGATCTACCCCGTATCGGAACGCAGGCCGTTCCTGCTCTAATAATAAACTTGTGTTTGTCCTGCTTCAAGTGCTTGGTGTTATTTATTATATTAATAGAAGCAGCTGAACTAGGTTGTTTAAAATTATGCCAATCAATATCTGCTAACCAAAGAGCAAGTTCGCCTGCTCCTCCTTTATGACTATCGGTCCAACAAAAAAGCAGCCAATTCTATCACCAACATAAATGCTATGTTCAGCCCAGACACTGTTGCCAGAAGAACTGCATACAGTTGGTACAAACGCTTCAAAAGTGGAGATCAGAACCTTGAAGACCGACCGACCCTCTCTGACTTCTGGGATTCTAAAGGAATCATGTTCGAGTTTCTGCCGCAAAATACAACCATCAACACAACTTTCTACTGTGAACAACTTGACTGTCTGCAGCAGAAACTGGTGGAGACCCACCCAGAACACCAGAACATCATCCTGCTGCATGACAATGCACAGCCACATATGGCTAGGCAGAGCCACTAGAAACTACTGGACCTGAACTGGGAGGTCTTGCCCCACCTGCCGTATAGCCCTGACATTGCACCTTCCGATTAATACCTGTTTGCTGCGCTCGACCGTCACTGGCTGGCAAGGAGTTCAACAATGAAGCTGACTTGGAGGCCGGCTTGACCAACTTCTTCGAGTCGCAGCTGCCAGAGTTTTATTGAGATGGCATCCAGCATTGGCAGGAAGTGGTCAACAACAACAGTGATTACATTGATGATTGAAGTCAATTCTGTACATAAAATTTTCTTGGCTAAATAAAATGCATCCAAAAGTGCAAGAACTTTCTGTTCAATCAGATACATATATTCTTTATCTTTTAAATAAATATTCAAACAACTGAATATAAAAGTCTTAGAACTAGCTATATATTACACATTTAATATAACAAACATAGTTCCAAATATTATAGTTTATATTTTTTTTATATATTATAGTTTTTATTTTTTGAATAATTAAGCATAAACAATTTATATTTTATTAAAACAATATCTTACTCATATAGAGAATGTAAAACTTTAATCAATTTTTACAGTGATGTCACAGTTTGCATAATCTCCTTTCCCTATATCAGATCTTTTTCTCCTCCTTTTCCTTTTATTGCACCAATTTACCATTCCTTTCCTTCCCTAACAATGTTGACAAATTTTATGGATGCATCCTAATATAATTTAATTGTATGAATAAAAAATTTGAATTTTATATTTCAAAAAATTAAATTTTTTATAGGTGAAAGCTTGGAACCTGCTACTCAATGGCGTCAAGCTAATACTTATTTAAGCAATATAAATAAGTTTAAAATTCAGATACAAGCAAAGAAAGTATACAAAGCTCCATTGTCTATTGATGATCTAGTCTTTACTAACTGTGAACCTCCTAAAGCTCTAAAACCTAATAAAACAAAATGTGATATAGACATGTTTATGTGTAATGATCACAATTGTATCAATGAATCATTGGTTTGTGATTTTTCAAAAGATTGTCTAGATGGAAGTGATGAATCAGATGTGATATGTCAATCATATTATGGAAGATGCTCTTTTGAAAGTGGAATATGTAACTCTTGGGAATTAGAATCTGGCACTGAAATAAATTGGAAAATATTTGTGCATGAAAATAGTGGATCTGCTTTGCTTCCAAGATTTGATCATACATCTTTTGGACATGGTATGTTGTTTTAATTAAATACAATACATTTCTATTTAGAAATATTTAAGAATAGTATGAAAACATACTAAAAGATTATATTTAGTAAAATAAATCCTTATGTATATAATTAACAGCACTAAGGCAGGAAAATTATACATAATAATCAAATCATAGTAAACATAGAAGCACTTTCAATTTAATAAATCCTCATCAGCTACATCGAGTATTAGAAGAACAAACTGCGTTCTATACAATTTTTAGAACTTTCTTTCAAACATTTAAAAGTAGTAAAGAACAACTTTTCAAACATTTAAAATATTTTTAAGTAGAGTGCATTAAATAACAATAAATATGTAAAATTATTATAAATAATGCCAAATTAACATACAATATGCAAATAAATATATATAAACATATAGATTATTATAGTAACAAATATGAAATATTTTATATATATATATCAATTATAACAGTTCGTGTGATGCTAGCACCTTTTCATGCACCATTTCCATGCGTTGTTTACAGTTGTAGGGTCTAACTTATTGACCGGTTTAATATCTGTTTTTCGTTTTTCGTAGATCGCTAGAGTCTCTGCCACCTTCCCTCTTCTAAAATCTTGTTCACCTCTAATAATTTTTGCATTGCTCCAATCTATATCCAGTTCACAGTTGTGGGCCCTTTGTGCTAATGCTGTACATAAAGTGTTATTTTTAATATCATTCTTGTGTTCTTTAATTCTTTTATCTAGCGACCTTTCGGTATAACCTATGTATGTTACTTGCTGGTCGAAGTCTCTGTCAATGGCTGGGATCTGGTATACCCCTGGAATATAAAGAGGGTTAATCTTATCTTTATCGTTTCTAATAGTGTTAAAAAGGGTGTTTTTTCTATTAAAAGTAATTTTTTTGCCAGTAGCTTTCTCTAACTTCCTTTTGTATCTCAATAATATACCATTCATGTCGAGAGAGTAGTACTGTATATCATTTTGCTCTTGTTGTATCCTCTTGTTAGCTTTCTTCTTAGCCATCTTGTCCCATAAAGTAGTAATTACATTTTGGGAATAACCATGGTTAGTAGCTTGTTTCTTTAACCATTCTAGCTCTTCGTCAATATTTCTTACTGAAGTACAGTGTGTCTTCAACCTTTGTATTAAAGCTCTAAATGCTGCCATTTTGTAAGCCCATGGTTCGTTAGCGTCTGCTTTAATGAACAAAGGTTGGTATGTTTCCTTCCTAAATACTTCTAGGAAGCGACATGAATGGTATATTATTGAGATACAAAAGGAAGTTAGAGAAAGCTACTGGCAAAAAAATTTTCTTTTAATAGAAAAAACACCCTTTTTAACACCATTAGAAACGATAAAGATAAGATTAACCCTCTTTATATTCCAGGGGTATACCAGATCCCAGCCATTGACAGAGACTTCGACCAGCAAGTAACATACATAGGTTATACCGAAAGGTCGCTAGATAAAAGAATTAAAGAACACAAGAATGATATTAAAAATAACACTTTATGTACAGCATTAGCACAAAGGGCCCACAGCTGTGAACTGGATATAGATTGGAGCAATGCAAAAATTATTAGAGGTGAACAAGATTTTAGAAGAGGGAAGGTGGCAGAGACTCTAGCGATCTACGAAAAACGAAAAACAGATATTAAACCGGTCAATAAGTTAGACCCTACAACTGTAAACAACGCATGGAAATGGTGCATGAAAAGGTGCTAGCATCACACGAACTGTTATAATTGATATATATATATAAAAAATTTTTCATATTTGTTACTATAATAATCTACATGTTTATATATATTTATTTGCATATTGTATGTTAATTTGGCATTATTTATAATAATTTTACATATTTATTGTTATTTAATGCACTCTACTTAAAAATATTTTAAATGTTTGAAAAGTTGTTCTTTACTACTTTTAAATGTTTGAAAGAAAGTTCTAAAAATTGTATAGAACGCAGTTTGTTCTTCTAATACTCGATGTAGCTGATGAGGATTTATTAAATCGAAAGCGCTTCTATGTTTACTATGATTTGATTATTATGTATAATTTTCCTGCCTTAGTGCTGTTAATTATATTTTTAACTTATTGGCAGTGTAATAGAGAACTTATATTTGAAATAAATCCTTTTATAATTTAATATTGACTGTTAAAAATTCAATAAACTCTTTCCTGAATTTAAAAACTTTTGGAATAATAAATGTGCAAATTTATTCCTATTTTTTGATATGTGAAGATAATTTTTACAATAAAACTAAGAAAATTTGCATGTAAAAATGAATAAATGATTAGACATATAATGACATATGATATATCAATATTTTATTCAAATTTATCAATATATTTAGTTCAAGTATTCTTATGTTTTCAAAGGTTTCTTTAAAAATTAGTTAAAGTTAGACATCACTTTAAATTGTCCTTTTGAAATAAATATCTGATTAATGTATTAAGGTAGGATTGTAGGATTTTTTTTTGAAAGAGGTTTGTTATTTTGTAAAATATGTTACTACAAGACCTTGACTTATGATTGCTTCAACTTATAACCACTCATACTTACGACAGTAATATAATCAGTAAATTCTATGATCAGTCAATGCAATTCCATGGATTGGAGTCCTAACCCAATTGTCTGATTTATGGAAAGCATCTTTTTTTGTGTCTAATGTTTGGAGTTTAGTGTTCTTTATGTTTATTAAGATAATATATAGTGTATTAGTAATGAGAAATCCATAAATTTTGGGCATTTATGATATATGATCATTCTGATATATGATGTTATAAGTCAAGATCTAGCTGTAATTAATAAATAGAATTATGAAACATTAGTTGCCAGATTAGTGTAAGGTTTTATTATATTTTAAAATATGATTGACATTAATAAAAAGGACTTTATTATTGTTTTAAATAAATAAATGAAAAAAATAATACTGTATATTTCTAACAGCAATATATACCTTGTAGATGATGTGCTTATAAATTTCCATTGTTTATTAACTAATCTATAAATACAATAGAACTCTGATTATTTGAGATAATATGGATCAAAGGAGCTTAAGTGTTCATATTCTTCATTCTACTATATTCCTATGCAACACTAATCATCTTCCTTCATCTCCATCAGACTGCTGCCAGACAGGATGGAATTGTCTTCTTTTAACTCATTACATTTCTTCTATTCTTCCCTGATGGAAATTAGTAAACAACTGACTTTCCTTTTCCAGTATCCATCTGCTTACCAGCAGATTAATATGCTTGGACACTGAAAAAGGAAAATCAGTATTGGGGAAGGAATCAGTACTACCAATTGGTTTTGAAGACTGAATTTCTTTCCTTCCTTTCTTATGCAGATCAAAGAACTTGTAACATAAAAGTTCCTAGTTCATGGAAAAATAATAAGCTTTTGTCAGATTTTTAATTATTTTCTCTCTCTCAGATATTCTAAAACAAATGACTGATATTGACAACAGGAAGACTCATTACAAATAAAACTTAAAATTTTAGAATAAAATATAAAAATAAATTAAAACTGCATATTAAAGTAAATTAACATTATTTTGATATTCCAAGGTTCTTGTGGAATTTATATATTCATATATTTTTGGTAATAGAATCAGAGAGGATATTTGTTAGAATGACTCAACTTATGGCAGATTGCATGACTCAAAAAAAGGCATATTGACAGCATAATTTGATTAAGCAGATGGTCTTCAAAGCTTTCCAAAAATTTTTTATTTTTAACTGACAGCATATATAAATAAACTCTTTTTCAAAATACCTTTTTCTTTTTAAAATTTTTCAGCTTACATATGAATATTTATAGTAATTATATTCAGATTTTATAAAAAAAAATAATACCGTATTACTTTGAATTTAAGCCACAGTAGGATTTTAAAATTGGAAAATTGGAAAAATAAAAATGACTTTATAATAGGTATTAAAACTAAGAAACATTTTTATTTATTTAAATAGGTACTAATATATATAATAAGCTATCTAATTTATTGAGAATCTTCTTCAGATATACTATCACTTTCTTTTTTTTTTTCCCAATAGCACCAGGTATTTTCTCCCAAACATGTTTTAATCAATCTATCATCAATTCTGTTATCATCCATGCATTCTTTTGTGTTTGAACCTTAGGAAAATTTTCCTTGGGTCCAGTTTGTTTTGTTTAAAATAATAAAAGGTGGCAATTTGTTTCCATCAGCAGTTATTCATGATTTTTCTTATAATTAAAATATGCCAAATATGATGCAATTCTACAAGCTACTATCAAACAGCAACTGGATTAAATCAGAAAATTACAAACGGGGACCACTGAATAAAATGCTATCAATGGTCGTGATACTATGCCCATGCCTAGAGTGTAAAGCAAAAAATCCAAACATTGGGGAGTGGGAGAAGGCAGAAATGAGATGTTAAAATATTCGCTTTGAATTTAAGCCACAGCCAAAATTTACATCTTAAAAATTGGAATAAAAAGTGTGGCTTAAATTTGAAGTAATACAGTAATAATAATATGCTCAAGATAAATTTGAAAATTAAAAGTATCTAAAAGATTACAGTTTATTCTTCATATTGCAGAAAATAAGGTTTTTTAATACAAAATTCTTAAATTAAATTTCAAATATAAATTTCTTAACAAATGCTTAAAAACTTTACAATAATTTTAATGATCTTTAATTGGCAGCTTGAATAAAGCTGTTAAATAAAAATTCTAATCAATGTAATTTTAATTCTTTATGAATCAATCATAGAATCTTCCAGAACATTCTCCATAATTTAATTAATGAAATTAAAATACAGATAGGCCTCGATTAGCGCAACTTTGAATAGCGCAAATTCGATTAGTGCGACTTAAAAAATTGATACCGTTATTTGGTTAGTGGGCACTATGCAGTAAGAAAATAATCCGATAACTTACGAAGATCGACTACAAATCGTCCCGCGATCGACCTGTTGGCACCCCTGATATAAACAATAAATCGGCGATTGCGTGTCACTGTTCGTTCGCCATCAAAAGGCAAAATGAAATCTTATCTGTACAATAATCATTGAATCTATAAGCTGCTAATCAGTGTTTACCGGGTTGGTTTGTCAAAAAACTCCGAAGTGAGCCCAATTGTCTTTCTGGTGAAGATTGATAATTAAAAACTGTTTTCATAAACAATTCATTTTATTAATGTTAATTTTTTTCGTAGCAAATATAATAAATAAATGATATTTTTAGGACATTTTAAATGAGTTTTATCTGCGTTTTTAATATTTACTATGGTTGTGCGGAGGAGCAGGAACATATTAATCAATTTTCAATTAAATCTTATTAAGAATCGCGCCTTGTATAACGACGGTTTTGGTTAACAACGGTAATCCTGGAACAGATTGCTGTCGTTAACCAAGTATTTGTAAATACATTATTAGAAATTTTTTAACAAATTTTTGGCTTATTGAAGCACAATATAATAATATGATGCAGTATTATTATTATTATTATTTATTAATTTTTAACATGAACACTCAAGTCTTCATAAAAGAAATGCTTCAAAAATCGTATTGGCTTATTTAACATTTTATAAATCGGCGCTTTTGAATATTTTTATTCTACTTGTTACTTGGACTCCTCTTATCCTCTTAATGTATTACTTCTCTGTCCATAACAACATAATTTCATAAACAGCTATGAATAATCAAATACCGTAATAGATATATCAGAATGAATAGGTAATGTCAATGTTTACGATGTTTCATCATAACAGTATTATGTCTTAATTTTTAGGTAATATTTTTTCCCTTTGTAAAATGTATTTAAGTTCTCAAATAACTGTATATAACTGTGAACTTCAACAATAACTGTGAACTTCATATATCTCTGAGAAAATTTCTGGTTCTCCTTAAAAGTCTTTATCAACGTCTTTATCAAGGAAGGAATCACCATTACATTTTGAAAATTCGGATTAAATTCCGAAATTAATTTCAGATGTTTTCAAGAGCCGAATCAGTAATGAGAATTCCAGGCGGCTCTTGAAAACATTCCATGAGTAATGAGATAGCCGATTTGTTCATGGGTATGCGTGGCTCATATTGTAATTTGAAAGAATTTCATCATTTATTATCTATAGGATGCAAAACTTGAGTAAAAATATACAATGAAATGGGTCATTAGATTAATAAGTACTGTGGAAATATGGGTTTTAGAGTGTTTATAAGAGGCAGGCATGTATGAAAAAAGAATGACTGTAGAGGAAGCTGGTATAGTGTGTAAAGATAGATATGTATGGCATCATCTGATTGGTGACATTTGAGTGTTTTTATTGTTCTTTTATTTTTTTTCCCCCTTCTTTGAATACTGACCACCCTCTTGCAAGGTTATGGGTGAGATGTTTTTGTTGTTGTTGTATATAACTGTGATATCAAATAGTTACATCCTACTGATTGTGCTTGTGTTACCTTTAATTTGAAAAAAAAGTGTTAGGTTTATAACAAAAGGGTTTTTAGAGTTATAAAAAGTTCTACGTTTTATAATTTTTATTCCTTTGGATATTTTGTTATTGTTTTTTAGAAAGAAATCTATGCTATTTCAGTATGTGGTAAAGTCAATCTTAATAGGGAGTATGCTAATTGATATATAATGTATTTCATATCAGATAGTGAAGTCAACCTTTGAGAAAGAATTTTGATGGTTTTTATTTTATCTCAAAGAATGCTTGAGAATGCAACCATCTCATTGTGGAATTAGCTACAAGGAATAATATTCACACTTGTTTATTTGTCACAATACAGGAGATTAGTGGCAATGAGGTTATCAATAAACTGGCCAAGAAAGAGGCTTCTTATTCTTTATTGGACTTGAGCTTGAGCTGGATATCCTATCTGAGACATTTGGAAAGATTGTCAAGGACTGCTAGATATTTCTCTTATTGGAAAGCCATTATTGAATTAAGCCAAAGGAAAGACTCTTATATTCATAAGCAACTCTCTAATCCTTTGTGGGGAAGAACTTAATGTTCTTCTCCACAAAGGATTAGAGAGTTGCTTTTATTGAATAAAAAAAGCAAATAATGATTGTTACTTAATCTTTGGACATACATTCATCTAATCGAAATTGATAATAGTCTCAATTGTAGATGATGTCAGGGAGATGAAACTACTGTTCATATATTGTGTGAATATGTGATCTTTTGAGAGCTAAATATGATCTTTTATGATTGCATTTTCTTGCATCAAAAGATCTTTTTAAGATCCTATAGAGAAAAATAGTTCCTTTTGTGTGTAAGAGAGGAATTTTGTTAGGGAGTACACAAAAAATTACTAGATGGTTTCAATGATAATGTTGTTTTCGCCTCCTTTCATTTCAGCATAATAAAATTAATTTTATTCTAACTTTTATTCTTATTAATAAAAAAGCAGCATTTATAAAGTTCCCAGAATTATAATGCAATACCATTTATTCCAGGTTCCCCAATTCTTCCTTTTAAACCTTGTGGACCAATGTTGCCAGGTAATCCTGGAAGTCCTGCTTCTCCTTTTTCACCAGGTGAACCCTTCTGTCCTAATTCCCCTATTGATCCTCGGTCACCAGGAAGTCCTGGAAGACCTTTATCACCTATATCTCCTGGGGGTCCAGGTATAAGATCATCTATAAAAAACGGTTCTCCTTTCTGTCCTTTCTCACCTAGAAAATAAAATTTCATTAAATTAAATATGAATGTTATTACATTTTTTTAAAGAGAATTAATGAATATTTTGATAAAACTGTAATTATGCCTTTCTTTTTAAATATAATTTTTAAATATAATATAAATTATACTTAAATTTATTTAGTTTTTAAAAACATAAGAAAAAAGTTAAATAAAAATAAATTATTATTCTTTAACTCTTTATGAATTAGGAACAGAGATATAAATTTATTATATGAATTTATTTTTCTGCTTTTATAAAAATAATTATTAAGACCAGATTCTCCTTGTAATCCTTTTATTCCAGTGAGACCAGGTAATCCTCTAATTCCAATGATTCCTTTGTTTCCAAATATACCAGAAACACCAGGATCTCCTTTTCTTCCTTTTATACCTTTCAATCCATTTCTACCATTCTGTCCCTAAATATAAAACATATTGTTCCTTTATAAAATTAACTAGCATTTTCTTAAGCAAAAATTATATTAATATATGAGTGCACATATTGATGTTATATAAAAGATTGAATGGCTAATTTTTTATCTATATTTTAAAAAACCAATTTCTTTGAAAAAAGATTAAAAATTTAATAGCCGGAATCTCACAAAGCAAGAACTAATTACCATATTTTCCATTGAGTTAATACTTCGATTAGCGCGAGAAATTCATGGAACCAATTATTCGCGCTAATCGAGACCTACCTGTATTGTAATAGTTATACTATATTTATATTTTTAAAATGATAAAATTTAATTTTTATAAATGAATACAATTAAAACACACAGCATTATTAGCAACGTGTGTTTTAATTGTATTGTGCTAAGAGTTTAGGCAGTTTTTGGTTTTATAAATGAGTCAATAATTCACAAGCACTCTAAATAAGTTTGTAGTTTTCCCCTTCAAAACTGTTTTTCAGTTATCCATCAGTTGCCTCAGTTTAATTAAAAAAGAGTGCTTATAAATTATTCACTATTTATTAAATGTTTAGTAAGAGGATTTATAGCAATAATTTTTTGTTAAATAATAGCAAACAATAAGCCAAATAAATAAGATAAATTGATTTATCTTACTTATTTGACTTATTGTTTGCTATTATTTAATATCTAAAGTAAGAAGTTTTCAATATAATTTCTTGTTAAACAAAAAATTGCAGGTTACTCTTTCTCAGTTAAATTGAGGCAAGCTACATGAATAGCCTACTTTAATTAAACTGAATATGCATTTTAAAGCTCAGTTTAACTGAGTTTTAAACTATTTAGTCAATGATTTATATAATTTTTCTTATTACATTATAAAGGACGATATCTTACAACTGAAAAGAAACATCCTTCAAAATTTCATCAAAAGGCTCGTGTTGCATCTTATGTTATTATAGGCACTTCTAGTAATGATTGCTTAGTAAGTAAATTTCTTATATTTATTTTGTAATTAGTAATAGTAACTTTTAATAGCATATTTTCTAGCATAATTGATAGATTATGTTATTAGTGACTGGATTTATATAATAGTCTGGCAAAAATGCACAAATACCGGTAATTTATAAAATAGGCAAATTATATTTTTCAAGATTTTTCCAGTTTTGGTATTGAAACTGGAGAATTGTCATCAAAATATTTTTGCAAAAATTCTTTTAAAATAAAACTGTGGTATTTAATAAAATGTTAGTAGCAATCATGTTTGACATAAATTCATATTGAATTATTTTGTTTTTTTAAATGCCTTATAATGTATCAACAAAGATTGTTTTGGATTTGATTGATTTTAAATATTTTTATACATAATGTTTTTCATGTTGAAAAATATAGTAGTTTTTTGGCACAATTTATTTGTAAATAAATTATAATTTAATTACTGTGTTTTTAACACATTAATTGATTTTGATTTAAATTTTTACACTGATTTTGATTTTTTAGTATATATGGACTAATAAATATTTTGAATATTATTTTATTTTTAAAAATGCGTAACTGTTATTTATTAATTTTGAAGTACAGTTTTAAAAATTTGCAAAAATATTTAATATTTTAATTAAAATTTAGTTGTTATGATTCTTTAAGATCTTGCTTAACAGTAATTTGAAATTCATAACTGAGGCAGGCTATGTGGATAGCCAAAAACGTTTTTGAATAAACGATTTATCTTACTTATTTGGCTTATTGTTTGCTTGTATTTATGCAATTTGAAATATTCACAACAAAACAAAGAGATTATTTAGATTTTTTTTTAATAAAATAAATAAAAGTTTAGAAAAAAAGCATAATTATGATTCTATTTAAGCTTGGATTGTTTATATACTGCATAAATATATATGTTTCGGTATACATGTATACAGAACATAAGTATAAATAGTCATAACTCAAGATGGTCATAAGTCAAGTACCTGTATAAAGATACTTGATTTATGATCATCTTGATTTTCAACTATTCGTATTTATGATAGCAATGTCATTGATAAATTCTGTGATTGGTCAATGCAATTAACAAAGGATTTAAATCCCTGAGCAATAGTCTGATATAAAAAAGCATCAGGGAAATATTTCTAGGGTTAAAAACAGAATAATTCTTATTCTGTTTTTAACCCTAGAAATATTAACCTCAAGCACTATAAGCAGTAACAAAAAAAATTATTATTTCAAGAGAAGAAACATTTTTTATTATTACAGATCCTCTTCAGCTTCTAAAGATTTTAAATTCAAAAATGTTTATACTCGCCATTCTAGCAATTACATCACTACATATGTAAAGCGTTTAAAAATTTTAACATGGTATCAAATTAAAAAAAACTATTAGTAAGATATACCTATTATAAATAAATATGAACATATTAACAAAATAAAATAACAAAAAAATTTAAAAGTTCATGGTTTATGTATAATTCCATAGCTCCAAGCAGCGGAGAACGATGTACTGGGTTGTTTGTTTATAATATTCTCGTGTGTTCTCCTTTCTGCTATAACTAGCGATTCTTGTAGATATGTATGCTTGTTTTCAAAACCTGTTCTTACAATTCTTAATCTATATCTAGATCATATTCATAAAACCTCTTGGCTAGTGATGTAGTTAAATGGGTGTTCATAATATCCTGTTGATGTTCATTGATTTTGGGAGAGATTCCTCGTTGTTTCTCCAATATATTCCTCATGTTGTCCTATAGTTTTATTATACATAGGAATTGTATATACTCTTGATAATTACTGTTTTGGATAGGGCTTTTTATCATTTCTCAGTGCAGAAAATAAAGTTCTATTCCTCTTAGGTGACAATGTAATTTCTGTTCTTTTTTGCTACTTCTCTGAGGGGTTATACATAGCTATTTCATATGGGAATGATAAATATTTTGCTGCCTTTAAGAAATACAAGGAATTTATTCACAAGCACTTTAAGCAAGAAAAATACCCATAATAATAATTGTGTATTTTTCCTGCTTAAAATGCTTGTGGATTTCTTGTATTAACAATCAGTTTTATCTATTTTTGCCAAAATATGAATATGTTAAAATATATAATTGAAAATTTTTTATTAATAACCAGTTCAGGCAAATTGTATAAATCAGCTGAATGGCACCATTGACTAAATTCAGTCTGTACACATATAAGGAATATATAATAAGAATATAAGAATGAGACAAATATGATTTTTGAAAAAATAAATGCATCAGTGGAACTAACAGGAAATGAGAAATGAATTTTGATATTTAATTCTTTATCTTGTCTATTGTATATTAAAAAAATATCATTTTAAATCTACAATGTGTAATTAAATTCTAAACTTTTTGCAAATTATAATAAGAAATATGATAAATTTGAATGAAATGACCACAAACAGGCAAAAAAGGTTACTATAATTTGCCTAAAAATTAATATCTGTATTAATTTATTATAGCTGTATTAATTAATACCTTACTATAATTTGCCTATTAATACCTGTATCCAATTTTACTGCCTTTTTATTTATTTAGAATATAAACTCAAAGATAAAAATCAATAGTAAAATAGGAACAATTTTTTTTATTAACAATAACATTTTAATAAGAAATTTTCCCTATTAAGCCATTCTATATTTATATATCTAAAATTTAATCTTAAATGTTTAGAAATGCTGACTTCTAACATAATATGTCAATGCTTTACTATCTGAGTTATGTTCCCAATTCAAATTTTAGATCTGTGTAGAGTGGCTGAAGAGGCAGGTATCTCACTAAAAACATTATTATTAATAAAAAACTGTTCTTGCTTTAGTGCTGATTTTTAATGTATTAATTATTATGATTACTCTCCTTTCTTTGTGCTTTTACTTTAATAGCATATTTCTATTTAGGCCATTGTAATTCACTATCTTATTTAGCATCATATTTTTGCTATTACTATAAATCACAGCATTGTGAATCATCTTTAGAATAATTAATAAATAATCTAGCAACTGATGACAATTGTATAAAGTTTACAAAATAGTCAATTATGCATGAAGGTGAAAGGGATAAAGGTATTGTATATACAAAAGAGAAGAGAAGAAGCCATAATAATGATTGATAATCTTTCAGAAACTATCTCTCCATTCTGGTTTTAGTGCATAAAAAAATAAATTATAATAAGAAAATGTAAAACCATATGATTTAATATATGAAATGAACATTAAATGACTATAAATAAACTACTATAAATAGTAAACTTTGCTATAATTTTTGAGAAGTATTTTATTTTATACATAATGTAATCTCATGGTATTCTATTAGCTTTTTATCTTAATCTAATTGTAAAATTTGTTGCCATAATATATATATGAATAATTTTGAATTTACAATTCAAACAGAATGAGAAATATAATCAAAAGTAAGTTGTAAATGTTCTACTTTTTACAATTTTTCTGTATTCTATGGACTTCAGATGGCTTTTGAAGCCAAAAACATTATTTTACATCTATATTGAATATCTTTGCCTTAAATAAAGACTTTTTTTCTGCCAATATAGTGCTTGATTTAATTTTCACACTTATGAAATTTATTCATTATAAAAATTTAATGTATATTTTTTATAAAAATATAAATTAATTTAAAAAAAGGTGTAGAATATGCTTCCACTTCCAAAATACATGAATGGTTCTAATGAATTAGCCATCTATTCCCTCATCCTGGCTCACCCATTAACTTGATGTTTAATCCAAGAGTCTGAAATGACGATGCTCAAGTTGCCTAACTCGAACAAATATTCTAGTCATCCAGTCTGGGCCAGGAATTCCATAAACATTAATAAAATTTAACTGAATAGTCCTTCATGCCTATAGTAAAACTGGGTTAGTTTATTTTGATGACACAGTTTCAAGTTCAAAAAACACATCACAAATACTAATAATAATGAATATAAAAAATAACAATGAACTCACAATAATTGATGGTAAGTAAGGGATGAGAAGAGGAAAGAACTCTGGAGAGTTCTGTCTGACTGATGATCTGATGAAGCTTTTATGCAAATGATTTGATGCTTCAGACAAAGATACATAGATGATTTACATGATGGTATGATAAAAAAGGATAAATTTAAAGTGATACTGGTATGATAAAAAAGGATAAATTTAAAGTGATACTGAACTGAGCACTGATCAGATGATATGCTATTTCTGCATCCATCCACCATCTTGTTGCTTCTGTTTGACAGATAATTTGAAATCTGTACAAGATGCAACTCAGTGAAGCACAACTCCAAGTCAACTTTTAAGTTAATGATTAATAAATAAATTTTTTTAAACTGTTAGTAGTTGTATGATTATTTTATTTTTCATCAGGTTGACAATAGTTAAATCCTCATATGGCTGATAATTTCCATTAAAAACATAATTCAGCTTGAAATTTAGATCTTCTAGTACCTAAATAATAATTCAGTAATAATGGAATTTTCTCCCAAGCACATGAAAATATATAACACAAACATACAGTTCAAACTTCAAGGGAATTATAATCCAAATGAATCTAATCAATTTGTCAAATTTAACTCTTAAGATACACAATGGAAATTTTTAAATCAAAATAAATTTAGATAAACTATACGCCACTCATTGGCTTAGTAATTTGTATAATTTATCTAAATTTATTTCAATTTAAAAATTTCCATTGTGTATCTCAAGGGTTAAATTTGGCAAGTTGATTAGATTCATTTGAAAATATATACAGGGTGCGTCAGCTAAATCCGGACAAAATAAACAATTTAATTAAACAAAATTTTATTTAATAAAAAGAATAAAATTATCAAAATTATCATTTGCACATTAATTTGGGATATGTTTAGATTAAAATTACTCAACGTAATTCCCTTCTGCCTCAATTACTGCCTCGATCCTTGACCGGAAATGATGACATACCCTGCGCAACGCCTGCTTGTCCAGGTTCAAAAACGCTGCCTCAATAGCGATGATGTAAGACTTGTACCGTAGGTCCTCTTCCACAATTCGACACATTGTGGCCTCACTCACACCCAATGTTTTTGCCAGCTGCCTGAGAGATTGCCCTGGGTCCTCTGAGATGAGCTCTTGAGCCCTTTAGACAACTTCCGGTGTCCTTGACAATCTCCCCTGGAATGGCTCTTCCTTGCCAGGTTGGCAGAACCTCCTTCAGACTTCTCTGAAGCCGCATATCTAACAGCAACATCATAAATTGTCGATCTTCGATAGTTAAAGAACCGAATTATTTCGGAAGGTGAACGTCCAGCGCGAAGGCCTTCAATTATCGGTGCTCTCCGATTATATTCTGCACTCAATCTTAACTGATCAGCCATTTTGTACTTATCCTCAAATGCATCATCTGTCTGGCTTACTAAAGCATCAGCAGTATCGTAGCACTGACCTAAAATATGGTGGGAAATTCAATTTGAAATTTGTCCGGATTTAGCTGACGCACCCTGTATATATTTTTTTTTTTTTTTTTATTAAAAATAACTTATTTTTTTGGTAATCACAGAAAAATAAGAGACAAGTCACATTTTTAATATATGCTCCTTAAGTAATATTACCAAAATAGCCAACAAATTCTAATAATAGCTTTAATTAAAATTTTTTTTATAAAATTATCAAATAACTGATACTCACAGTTTTATAGATAGCAACATTAATAATACTTTAATGGTATAAATAATGTAATATAATAATATAAGTAATTTCAACATAATAAATTTATTATTAATATGTTTATATTTTTATTAGATAAGATTTTGGTATTACCTGATTGGTCAGAATAACTCAATTAATGTGTATCGCCGCAATAATTATCATAAAGATGGACTAGAATTTCTTTCTTCATTTAAAACAAATAAAAAAGTTTGGGATAGAGGTGAAGTTGCTGTTAATATAAAAAAGCAAGAAAATGACTTCAAGGTAAGATTATTAAAATTAACGAAAATAGCTAAATCCAGGACCAAAATTGGAATAAACTTATCTTTAAAGATATGTAAAAGTACTTTTGGATACTAAAATCCCTTTTCAGTTACATAACATCAAAAGGAATACAGAATGGAACATATATATACAAATTCCATTGTATAGAATCATACAATGATTACAGATTCACTGCATACAAAATAAAATAAAGTAATTTAAAATTAAATATAAATATTAATATATTAATGATGTAATTAAAAATAATTATAACAACATTTTATAAAATTATAAAAGATTGTGTTCAGTCAAGAGTTTCCATTGCTCTTTAAATGTGTCTATGTCCCTAATATTAATAATATCATCATGTTGATTGTGCTTCAGATTCTAAAAAGTCACTAGAAGTTAGTGATTGTTCTTGAAATTCCCATTTCAAGAAATCTCAAGATTTATAAGAAAATCTCGATTTCCAATCCTCAAGAATTTTTTATTTATTTTGGGATTCCTGATTCTTGAGAAAAATTCTTATAAAACTATGGAATTAAAAAAATTCTGCAAATTCATATCCTAAAAATTTCATAGCAATATATTAATTATTTTGGCCCTGCAACATCTATGAGTCCATATCACTTCTATTAACTTTATATTTCAAAAAGGAAATTATCTGAAACTAATTGCAAAATAATCCTTAAAACAGGCATATAAATCTAAAAGACCACACAGATTGATAAATTGTACAAATGTGGGGCCGAGGTCTATTTAAATTATAAATTAAAGTTTTTCCTGACACCAGGTGTGACGATGGATCGTGCTCACACCAAATGCGAATTTTTGGATATTTTTGGCTGAAAAGAACTTAAATTTAGGCACGTGGATAAGTGGGCTCAGAGTCCAGAGGATTAGAAGTTCATTGGAATAAAAACACACTTTTTATCATAAAAATTAACAATAATAAAAAATTTATTAAACTAAAATTGGATATAAAAAAAAATTGAACATTTAAGAAAAATTGTACATTTAACAACAAAATTGCCTTTCCCTAGATAGGAACAGAGAGACAACGACATATATAAAAGAGAGAAAGCAAAGTTGTTCTAGCAAACTAGTGAATTCCTAACTTAATTGAACAAACTTCTATTTAAAAAGAATAAAGGGGGATCCTAAGCCTGACCCACAAACATACCTTGAGAGAGAAACTTTTTGTCTGTTTTTTTCTTCTTTCAAATTCTTTCTTCTTACTTTAATTCATTCAAAAACTTAAGCGATAGATGCAGACAAGCAAAGACAGATAAGGCAAGTGTGAAAGTGAGTAGAAGTGCTCTCGGCTCTATCCCTGGGGTTTTTTTTTTGATCCACCCAATCGCATCAGTGGAGAGAGAGGTTTGAATTCGCTCGTGACCTTATTTGGTCAGGCGGTACCTTCCCTCTTCCACTGGGATTGGCTGGTGGATCCTTCTGACAAGAAAGTTTATATTATTATTTTTCCCAGGTTGTTTAGCTTAAGATATTACAGCTGTCAGTAATCAGATCTTTATTTCTTCTTTCCAGGCATATTTATGGATGTGTTTGTCAAAGTTTAACATTCTTTATATCTCTCCCCTAACCTAAGGATTGCTTTAGGTTAAAATTTTCCCAATTGAATTTGTTAGTTTTACACATAATATTTAATTATTAATCATTAGTTTTGCACTTAATATTTGTTTATTAATTTTAACAATTCAATACAATATATATAACATTGATAAATCAGCATGAAAAAACTAAAGGTGATTGACATTATAAAATAAGTTCCAGTTACATATGTATTCATCATTATACAGTATTTAGAAATTAAAATGTTTAAAAATAATCATTATAATAATAATAAAAATTACAAAAATTAAGAAAAATTTAAACAATAATTGAAAGAGTTTAAAGTTGGCTCTGCAGAACAAAGAAGACAGTTCTAAGAAAGACAAGCTTGTTATCTGGTAATTGGATCTTCAGCTTAGTTTGCTTGCAGTTAAAGTTCTAGCTGTATAAACACGTGTACACTTAATGTTGTCACGGCAGTTTAACAAATTGATTTCTTAAAGTTATAAAAATAAACTGAACTGTAGAAAAAACGGAATTTTATTTAGTCCGGGCCCCACATATAGTCAAACTAATGAAATACGAATTTTTTATTTATATAAATTATTATTAATAAAATTCACATTCCAAAATTCCTACAAATTAAATACAATTCTAATGATCACAGAGTAATTACTTACTATGCACATTACATACATATTAATAAAAATAATTAATACATTTTAAGTATTTTTATGTATAAAATAACAACAGATAAACAAGAAGAAAAATATGCAATCTATCAATTAACGTATAATTTGTTTATTTATGTAGACTTTTCGCATGTATATTTGTCTGACATTGCAGCCTTTAATAAAATCAGCATTTTCTGGTTTTTTATGAATTCATAAAATTCTCAATGCTCATGATCGAAATTAAGTTTTGTGCATAATTCTATCTTTACCAGCTCAATCTGCAATCTGTTACAGTTGTTGGTCCAAGTATTTCCTATAATCGAAAAAATTTTTTTCTCAATATACATTACTTATAAGTTATATATGGCTCGTGTTTGGTCAGTCAGGAGAAATCTAAGTACAGTCAATGCAGAGTGGGGACAACTATATAACATGTTACCAATACTGTGTTTGCGCTGTGTGACATGGACGACCAACCGTGCCAGCTATTCCGTACATGAGATATGTGCCCCAGACCTCTTTAGTCCTTTACACACTTTACATACAAGTTCTGAATTTCTAATATACAATATTATTTATTTTTATAATTACGCAGGGGGATTTAATACCCAATCTGGAGAAATAATACTTAAATCCGGTGCCGAGATATAACTTGCTGAAACCCGGAATCTCCGAGTCAAACCCAGAGAGGTGGCAACCCTAATAATTACACGAATTTGTTTTAAAGAGGGTGATTTTGTTATACGAATTCATGTTATAGGGAAGCGTGTTATACAGGAGTTTACTGTAATACTTACTATTTGGCTTTTATGTTGTGTTTTTATTAACTAAAGTAAGAAGTGTATATTAGTCATTATGAATATTAATATATAAATTCCATAAATTACTTAAGTAATTTATGGATTTCAGCATAAAATCATAACCTGCATAATTGTAAGAATAATTCCCAGGGTTTTTGGCGTTTAAAACAAAGTATAAAACCATAGCAGTTTTTCGTCATTATGATTATGGTCAAGTGACATTTTACTTCTCATTCAACATGAGGGCGGTGCTTGGTTTGTTTACCCTATTCTGAGGTAAATTTCTCAGAATATCTTCTAATCAGTGCCACTTTCGCTGCGGTTCTATTATAATTTTTGATCTGTTTGATGAGATCTATCGACTGGTATCACATTTGCCAATTCTGTGAAAAGCAGAATCCAGCCCAAATGAAATCATCATTATGCAAATAAAATTCTTTAAAAATTTTATAAATGAAATTATTACAGTTTTATTTTCACTTTCAATTTTACTTGAGAGCCACATGTACTTACCTAAAAAGCCGCAGTTTGCCGACCCCTGATGTAGACAGTCGAATATAGTACCTGTAAAAACAAGCAGTTATATAGGCTAAAGAGCTCATATATGTCTACATAAGATTGGGGACAAAAATTCCTTTTTGCCCAAACACAGGACTCATTTAGCAGGTTAATAAATAGACTGTTTATGTGTATTGAAAAGTTATTTTAATAAAAACTATAAAAAAAAATATGATTATTTTTATAATAATATTAAAATGCAACCTATTTTTTCAATATAATTAAAATATTATATAAAAAACAAATGTAAAACAACTCAATATTTTTTGTTTTCATTTTAAATGATTTTTTCTTCCTCATTTTGTTTTTATCCTTATTAAAACAGGTATTTTTTAAAGATCAATGTTCACTATCCAAACTGCTTAAAATTTTCTGAATTACACATTTAAAAACAACAGCACTACATGCAGTATAGTTAAAACTCCTCTTTAATATAAACCTTGTACTAACGTTTTCGGTGCATCCATACCGTCTTCAGGCACACCTCTCTCTACAACTGTTACGAAACATGAGATCTAAACCTCCATTGCCATAGCAACCCCCTTACTTTTCTTAGAACAAGCTTTGTTTACATCATGCCTCCAGTCAGCGCTACCTTATACAGAAATTACTTCACCAATAACACAAACTTTTAATCCTTAACATCAAACCATATTTACACTTAAACATTAACACCTCACCACTCCCCAGCATGAATAACTATATACATTCTACAAAAAATATTTAACTAAGACCCCGACCTTTCAATCACTCACATTAAAAAACCGCTACTTATGCCATAAGAACCATACAAAGTTCAAGAGTCCTTTAAAACTACCTAAAAAAACATCCTTAAGTCCTTTAAAACACCCTAAAAAATGGCACTTCTTATCCAAAGCCTTCTACGTCCTACGATCCCTTTTCCTACTTACGACATACTTCCAAGCCGGGGCCGGTTCCCATGTCAATCTGTCATTAACTAATACCTCCGTTTCCCTCCTTCTCAATATCTCCAACGACTCTGCTATCTTTGGCTGCTTATGCTTCAGTATCGGCTTAACCACCACCGTCTCATCCCATTTCACACTTATATCTTGCTATATGCTTCCACTGCCAGAGATGTGGTAAGCCTAGCCTGTTCAATATCTCTTCTATGTTCCTCTATCCTTCTTGCAATCATTCTTTTTGTGACACCCACATACACAGACTCCCGATTCAACTGCAGATCCCTAATAGGTATTCTATAGACCCCTTTTCACTCCATCCTCTCTAGCAGGTCCTTATCATTTCTCAACATGCAAAATATCGTTGGGTTTCTTTTAGGCACCACATGCACTCCTTTTCTTCTTACCACCCCCTTCACCATTCTTACATTCCTAAGGTGGAAAGGTACCGGCACGAACCTACCGCACTCCTGTTTGGGCCATTCCTTCTCCTCACCAGCCCCGTTTATACTCCTCCTTACCTCCATAAGAACTCGTCTGAGAAACCCTTTCCTGTAACCATGCTGCTCACCTATTTCCCTTATATAAGCCAACTCTTTGCCTAAGTTTTCCTCAGTACCACAATAGGTCAGCACCCTTTTATACAGACTCCTGAATGCTGCCTTTTTATATGCCACTGAGTCCTTTGACCACTCTAGGATTAAAACCAGCCTATACATTGGTTTCCTATACACATCAGTCTCTATTTGTCCTTTCTCCTTCTGTATCTGTATATCCAGGAAATGTACTTTCTTACTACTTTCCTGTTCTTTTTTCATCTTCATGCCATACTGGGCCAGAGTGAAATCCTTCGCCATTTCTTCCACCTTCTCTCTACTCTTCCACACTACCAATACATCGTCAATATACCTCACATACATTCTCATGAAAGGTTGAAACCTGCACAGCTTCTGTTCCTCTACCTCCCTTAGCACTATTTCCACCAGCGTGCCTGCTATCGGACTACCACTTGCCACCCCAAGCACCTGCTTGAAGACCCTTCTCTTAAACCTAAAATACGAATTATGACAAATCAGGTGGGCAATCTTCCTGAGCAGTCCCGCATCACATTGTTCCTTGGGAACATTCTCCATCAGGAATCTATAGAAATGCAGGCATACTAGCTCCAGCTGCAGGGAGGGGTATGGGGCTTCATAGGCATACGTTGCCATAATACTCTCATCCTCCACTTGCAGTCCTTTAAGTCTCTTCAGAACCATTGCTGTGACCTTTGTCGAGTTATCCGTCTCTCCCAAAATCTTATTACACCAGTCTGCAATTGTTTTCTCTAGGTAGTACGTTGGCACTAACCTTTTTTCAACAATAGGTCTAGCCTCTACCAGCAATTTATGTACTTTTATGTATGCAAATATCTCAGACAAGCTGGTGCTTCTTGTTTCACAACTTTCCATATTTGCGGGAATCTCCAGTTTCTAAAGATGCCTTCCACTTTAGTCTGCAATTTAAACGTCAGGTCCTTGTCCAGCTCAACCGCTCCCGTTTTTCTTATGTACTCCTGTAGGAAACTTTCGTATTTCTCCCTCTCCAATAACACTATCTTCCTCGTCTTGTCTTCCCTAGTTAACGTGTAGCAGTCTGCAATTGTTTTCTCTAGGTAGTACGTTGGCACTAACCTTTTTTCAACAATAGGTCTAGCCTCTACCAGCAATTTATGTACTTTTATGTATGCAAATATCTCAGACAAGCTGGTGCTTCTTGTTTCACAACTTTCCATATTTGCGGGAATCTCCAGTTTCTAAAGATGCCTTCCACTTTAGTCTGCAATTTAAACGTCAGGTCCTTGTCCAGCTCAACCGCTCCCGTTTTTCTTATGTACTCCTGTAGGAAACTTTCGTATTTCTCCCTCTCCAATAACACTATCTTCCTCGTCTTGTCTTCCCTAGTTAACGTGTAGTTACTTTCCTTCATCCATTTTATTGTTTCCTTAACCTTTACCCTCTCCTGTTTTGCCTCCACTGCCTTCATCCTAGTCAGCTTCCTGCCCCTCTGCTTCAGGAAGGTCCATCTAAGGCTTTCCTTCTCCAGCTCATCCTGGTCCTCTATCAAGCGCTCTATTACCGGGATATCCTCCATGACTGTCATGTCCCTTAGCAACACATACAATGGTCCTTTCTCCAACACTTCTCTTGCAAACGAGGGTATCTGGATGTTACCTATCGTCATGAGCACATTCCCCAGGTCAAATCTCCTTTTAGATCTATCCGGCAACTACTACTACAGAATCCATTTAAATGTATTTACATACTTCATACTCAGTCTCCTCTTCAGATCCAACCTTCTCTCACCCACCCAATTTATAAACTCAGTCTCACTGCCCTACTCACATCTCTCCAATAACTCTTTATACCATTGATTCAGCCTATAGAAATTCCTCTTTGGCTTCATATAGGCTACTTTCAAGCAAACCTCCTTCGTCTTCCTCAACACAGTCTTAGACCTCACCGGTAGCTTAATTTTGAAAATCAACATAGGTAGCACTTCATTAATTTTATACTCCTTCAGAAACGTCATAGTCTCTTCCGCTTTCACCATTTTCATATTCGTTTTAAGAAGATCTCTCTTGACTCCTGTCAGTCACTGGCTCAGCTCCATTTTACAGATCAATGTCTCTTGAACTCTGTATGGTTCTTATGGTATAAGTAGCAGTTTTTAATGTGAGTGATTGAAAGGTCGGGGTCTTAGTTAAGTATTTTTTGTAGGATATATATAGTTATTCGTGCTGGGGGGTGCTGAGGTGTTAATGTTTAAGTGTAAATATGGTTTGATGTTATGGATTAAAAGTTTGTGTTATTGGTGAAGTAATTTCTGTATAAGGTAGCGCTGATTGGAGGCATGATGTAAACAAAGCTCGTTCTAAGAAAAGTAAGGGGGTTGGTATGGCAACAGAAGTTTAGATCTCGTGTTTTGTAACGGTTGTAGAGAGAGGTGTGCCTGAAGAGGGTGCGGATGCACTGAAAACGTTAGTACAAGGTTTATATTAAAGAGGTATTTTTTAACTAAACATTTTTTAGAATCTCGATATTCTTGAGACTTTCTAAAAGGGAATCTCTAATCTTGAGAAATAAATTAATTATTAATTTGGGAATTCCCGAATCTTTAGAAAGCAGAAACTTTGAGAACACACAATCATTACTAGAAGCATAACCAGGAACTGTAATGATGATTTTGGCTTCATTCCATAGTAGATATTATTGTATGCACTTTTGGCTTTGTATTCAATTCAATCTAATGTTATTCCTATGCTGATTAATTTTTTGTTGTAGTTTTTTACGCCTTTCTATATATTTATGATTCTGTAAGCTGTTGTCATTTCTTAATAGGATGCTGTAAATATCAGATTTATCAAAATTATCTCTAGCTTCTTTCTTGTTGACTATTAATGAAAAAAAATATTATTTCAATGTTCAGTGATTTTGATGTTGAAGTGCTGCCCAATATATTTCCATGTATAAGAACTTTAAAGCCATCCTGTTACACTCACAAAATGCACACAAAATACAAAGTTCTAAACAGGATAAATACTTTATTAACAGAAACGTTTTTGACCTTATCAGTACGTCAACCTCAGCTGTAATGAATATACAGAATGAAGAGAAGCAACCCTCTACAAAAATAAACAACTCAAAAATGACGTCATAAAAGACGTTGTATATAACATTGACCACAGCCATCTTAAGTACAGGCCTATTTCCATGTATTTTTTAGTGTTGTATAAGTATGTGTAATATGATGTATGTTTTTTTACACATCATTAATGATAAGTTGATTCCAATTTTGGTTTCAATAAATAAGTTTTTATGATTGATTGTTGAAAATAAAATAATTTTGGAGTTGCATATATATTAATGATTAAGAATATATTTATCATAACTAGTAAGAATAAGAATAATAATAATAAACAGTTATATATAAATATTTATATATTCAGTTATTGTTTATTGCAAAACATTTTAAATTAATTAAAATTTTCATTTATTTAGGTTGTCTTGGAAGGAGAACATGATTTTGGAACTGGAAGTGTTAGTTTAGATGATCTTTCAATGACTCGTAGTTGTTACGAATCAGAAAGTAAGGCATATTTATTAATTAATCCATAATTTATATATTATTCAGTTATGTCTTTAATTTAAATAAAAATATTAATTTGCAATTATTTCTTAAAAACTGTAGTTACATAATAATAAATGTTTATTATTACGATTGTTATTTTTTCCTTATTGTTTAAAAATATTATCATCAAACCATTGTAAAAATAATTTCATATCAGAAAAATATTATTTAAAAATGCATTTTACAAAACTACAAATAATATTTTGTTGATTGTGTGACTTGTTAAAATAATACTGTACACGGTAAGGTGGGTGCAATAAATCAATCGAAGGCCATGGTCTATGCATCAAATTTAATTTTGAGGAAGAGTATTTTTGGCTCATAGTCATCATTCACCCTTTCCTTCATCACTACATATTTTTATCTTTTCCTCAACTAACAATTATGTTTTCATCTTTTTTGTTGTAAGAGTATAAATGGATGACTTATTGGTGTTAGGACATACCATAAGCTTCAATAATGTTATTTCTTTATCAGTGAAACTATATCCACTGCTCTTTAGTTTTCTATGCAGTTCCTCAATTGACCTAATTTTTATGTTTTCATTTTGTTTCATTCTTATGTTAAAAAAATCCTACATTAATTATAAAATATGCAAAACTTACCATAGGTTTGAATGTATTTCTTTTAAAGTTTCCCATGCTTCTTTTGCCATTGCACTTCTGCAGTGTCATTGAGGTTGTGAGGAAGTTGACTTTGACCTGTCCTATTTTTATTTTTTTATTATGCACTCTATTATTTATCATTATTTTCCTATATGCTAACGTATTATATTTTAGTTTAAAATGTAACTTCTTTTCTATATGCTAACATATTATATTTTAGTTTAAAAGTTAACTTACTTCCAGCTTCTCCATCGTGGTTGGCAGACACGTGATGCGGAATCGGAACCCGTCTCCTAAAGAGCTATCCCGGTTAATGATGTCATCTTATCTACATAATATTACCAGAAATGACATGTGAAAATAAGAATGATCCATATCGGTGTTTTGTTCGATATATAAAATTAATTGTAAAGATAATAACATGAATGAATTACTCTGTAAACTAATAACTTTGAACTTGTTACGTATAACAAGGTAAATGAGCGAGTGCAGAAGTGTTCGTCACTCGAGTATAAAAAGTGGATGCATCCGACAAGCCAATTGAGGTGTTTGATAACGAGAGGTTTGATTCCAGACGTAAAATTGGCGAGTGACATTTGAGTTCTTGTAGAGATCAACGATTATTTGAAGTTTGTATCGGAGGTAGAGGTAGTAGAATTTAGTAGTATTTAAGGTTCTCTTTTTGTGAATAATTGATTGTCGATATTTGAATTAGATTAAACAAGTTTTGTTGATTATTTGATTGTTGCTTTATTAGAGTTTCAATAAAGCATTTATTAACACTTTTGTAAGTGTTTAAATCTAATAAATTTTATATTTTTCGTTATCTAACTTGTTTTGAGAATTTCTTCAATTTATTAGTGTAAGTTCTAACATCGTTGTTTTTGTTCTAGTCTCTAGTACTTAATCGGCACTTCTAGTTTAAGTTCCGATTTCCGGTTTTGTTTTGTCAGTTAGACGTTACATTGTGTTAGATTGTTTAGTAGTTAATTAGATTTAAGTTAGAACTTAGTTAAAGACCTGAGCTCAGGCCGAACTCTGGATTGCAGAGTCGCTAGAACCGTTAGGCTTAGTGTAATTAGTAGTATTGACATTCATTCTAATCCGCGATTTTGCAAGGTAACTGTCTTTGACTGTTAGAAATAAGAATATTAATGTCTTATTGTCTGCTTGTTTTTCTTCATTGATCACGTTGGCTGTATTGTAAAGGGATATTAGGAAGCTAGAATTACTGGCTTCCTAATATCCCTTTACTAAAGTGTTTCATGTGGAGTGACATGCATGATACTTGTCAGAAGATAACTTCAGCATCTTAAATTAGTATATTTATTTTCTGTTTAATTAATTTTTTTATGTGTATTATATTGTATTATAGTATACTTTGTCATAGCAATGTACAAATGTAATAGAGGGCACCTCAGGGTAAACATAAAAATAAAACACTTCTTTACTAGAATTCCAACAACCTGGTTGTGTGTCTGTATGCTAGTCCTTTACCATTCAAACAATACATGGTGGCAGTGGGAAAAAAAAAGAAAAAAAATAATCATTGACTGAAATAACTGAAGGATCATAAGTGCATTTTATTGACTGTTAAGCAAGAAAAAAAGGTATTTTTTTTTCTTTAAATTTGTACCCATCAGAAATCTAATGAGAAAAAAAAAAAGGAAATGGCAGTTGTAACACAAAATAATAGATTACCACCAGAACAGTTCAATTTTTCCAAGTCTGACCAATGGCTAAAGTGGAAAAGAAGATTTGAACGATATTAAATAGTTTCTGGGTTAACAAGAAAAGTAATTTCGAACAAATTAATGCATTGATGTACTGTATGGGTGATCAAGCAGATGAATTATTTTTATTGTTTAATTTATCCACTGAAGATAAAGAAGATTTCTCCAAAGTGTTTCAAGCATTCGAAAATCATTTTATTATAAAAAGAAATATAATTTTTGAACGTGCAATGTTTAATAAATGCATCCAGGGTGAAAGTGAAATGATTGACAAATTTATTATGTCACTGTATTTGCTAGCCAAATATTGTGATTACGGGACATTGAAAGAAGAATTAATGTGTGAATCGTAGTTGGGATAAAAGACCAAAAATTCTCAGAATGGATGCAGTTGTTAAGTGATTTAACATGAGAGAAAGCAATTACAATGATAAAACAGAGCAAATTAGTAAAGAAGCAGAGCAACTGCAGAGCGGTCAAGTTCAGTCGCAAAGCTTGGAAGTCAATCGAGTCAAGGCAGGCTTCAAACAAAAAATAAATTTAATGAAAAATAAGCAAAATCAAACGACAAAATAAAAGCTAATAATGGAAGGTGCAACAGATGTGGACAGGACCCACATCCTATTGCGAATTGTCCAGCAGCCAAAGCAACCTGTAATAAATGCAAACGAAACGGATATTATGCAAAAGTATGTAAAAATATTAAAGAAAATCTGGCAGTTTATGATAATATAACGGAGTTTGATACATTTATTGGTGGTGTCAATTCAGCTTCAAAGACATTAGTCAGAAAGACCACACCTAGTTTAGAGAAGTGGAATGTTTTGGTAGAGATACAAAACGCAAGACTTTCATTCAAAGCAGATTCGAGATGTGACATTATAGTCATATTAGAACATGTTTATAACAATAATTTTTCAGATATTCAACTCTGTAAGCCAGAACGGAAATTATATAACTCTGATAAAGGACAAATGCATGTGATCAGATACTTTTGGGATGTAATAAAATACCGTGGAAGATCATTCATGACTGACATTTATGTCATAAGAGGACTTGCTAAATCATTATTGGACAGTAACATATGCGAAGCACTATATATATTAAAACAAGTTGATATTAGTTCAGTGGAAGAACAAATGTCCTTCGATCCAGTGAAAAATTATCCCAAATTATTTAAGGATTTAGGACACTTAGGTATACCTTACAACAGTGTTTCCCAACCTTTTTATATCAGTGGCACACTTCAGAGTTGAGCAGATTTGTACGACACACCAGAAATCAGGACAAAAAATAAAAAAAAAATTTTTACACAAACTTTTAATAGCAAGATAAACATAATGTCTAATAACTCATGTAAATAAAGTCATATAAATGCAACATAATAATTCAATTATTTTACAACATAAAAGACAGAAAATTATTTTCAATTTAAAAAAAAATTATACATAGAAAAGAAACATATTTAAACATAAAAACTAAATTTTAAATTTTAAAATAGTAAGAGTCAAATAGTAAAATTACATTAGAGCTAATGTGATATTTGTGCTTGTTGTTTTTCATATAACATCTTAATTCGCAGGCGAATTGTAGACAGACAAACTTTTAGTTCCTCTTCTATGGAAAGTAGTCTCTCATGCTTTTTGTTTATAATTTCCATCATTGTCGAATATGCTAATTCGCATAAATATGAAGTAGAAAAAGGTAATAAAGCTTTTAAAGCCTTCATTGATATATTTGAAAATTCTGTTGAAATTTGTATCCAAAATGCTATTGCATTTGTTTCATCAAATTTTATTCTTAAATTTCTATCATTTTTTATTTTTGTAATAAATATTTAATCTTTTCTTAATTTCAGTGTTCGTTGAATTCTGCAAACCATCAACGAAAGATGTCTCTAAAAGTGGCTCCTCCCAATATAGAAGCGACTAAATAGAAGTACGATTCAGCGTAGAAATGCGCCTCCCAATTTACAGATCTATTTATGGTAATCGCCATTCATTGGTCTTCATCAATAAATAAGCTAAAAATATATTGTGTGAGGAGACTCGACTTGTTGACAATTCGCCTCAATTAGCTCCGCCCAATGAGAGTAAGTGTGTTTCAATTGCCACCGAGTATCATGCTCAAAATTTTCTCTGAAAGAAACAAAATGATCACCATTAACGGACCTTGATAGATGGTTCATTGTATGGTTTCAGACTCCGCCCAACGCCGAAAGTTACTTTAACAAACCGAAAATAGGAGAGTCTAAAGGTAGCCAAATTGAATAATTTGTTATAAAATCGTCCTCAGCACCATAATTAAGCTGAGAGAGATCATTGTGTTAGTTCTTCCAGTTAAATCTTTCAATGGTTCCTTTCAAGGCGCGAAGAAAATTCTAAATAATTAAATTATAAAAAAAGAAAGGAGGATAAAAGAAAATTTCGTTCCCAGAAGATTGAAGTAAGAGAAAATTCGTTTAACTTGTTACTCTTTTTAAAGAAGTTGCACATATCATGTGCCATGTGCTAAATTGGACCTTACAAGAGGCGATGACTTCTCGCCTTGTAATTCTTTCAACTTGACCCACAGTCATTTGTTCTGCAGGCAACGTCTATAAAGATGTCAACTGTAATGGTTTTGTTCCTGACATGATCTCGATAGACGATTGGACCAAATTGTAAGAAATCAACTTTTTATTAAGAAATTCCTTACCAGAAGAGAACCTTTCTTCTAAAAAAAATTTTTTAAATTACTAATAAATTAGTAAAGAATAAAATTAGAAAGTAGTAATTTGAAAAGAACGAAATAATCAGATTTTGATAATTAACTTTTAATATTAAAAATGAAATTTCGATGATGAAAAAAAAATCTGAAAAAAAAAATTTTTGTTTTTTTGTTTTAAACCGATATTTTTTTCGAGATTTTTGTATTTACATAATTATTAAAAAATTAAAAAAAATTGTTTGAATACATAATTTGGTTTTATGTTTAAAACGTAGCTTTCGTATATTTTTAGAGTAGATTTTTTTTTATAATTTTAAACTTTTTGAACAATCAAAAAAAATCACGTGTAATTTTTCCTTCTGATGTTCTTTAAAACGACTGCTCTCCGAAATAGATACACTTTTCCTGAAAGTGACAATAAAATGTTTGTTTAAAAAAAATGCAATGAAAATGATGACTAAGTTTTCTTGAAATTTACAGATATGTTTTTCTTGTTATCGACGAATGTTTTCCTGAAATCGAAACAATTATTGAAATTGATTAGATTTTTTTAATTCAAAATTAAACGTGTTTCTGAAATAGACATTTTTATGAAACTGACTTTTTAAAAAATAGACATTATTTTTACTTTTTTTTTTTTGAAACAGACGACATGAAATTGACTTTTTTTTAAACTGAGTTTTCTTGAAATACACATTATGAAACTGACTTTTTTAAAAAAAATACTGACTTTTCTTGAAATCGACACGAAATATTCTGCAATTGAACGTTTTTCTTCAGAAAACAAATTAAAATTTTTACTTCTATCAAATAAAAGTTCGTCAAAAATGGAAAACAAATTTATTTTTTCTGTTTTACGAATATTCACAGGAAAATCTTCAGCTTATTTAGATCATTCTAGTGCATTTTCTGAGTTCTCACTCGATAGAGATTATATAATTTTTTTTATTTTATCACAGACGGGGACAAAAATCAATAAAATGCCAATATATACACACAGAACGAAATTTCCTTGATAGAAACTATGGAGACAATAAAACATGAAATAAAGATTTATGGTGTAGCTGCCGATATTAGGATTGACCCACTTGTGTAAATATATTCTATCATCCAGACAAAGATTGTGCTAAACAATAGACCTCTACAATAAATGAAACGTTGTTGTTTTATTTTTAGAGAATACTACAAAAAAAGCCTCTAATGTTGTTTTATCCATTTTATTTCCCTTCCATCCCGAAAGGAATTAAATAGAAAAATAATATGCTATTACAGTAATAACGTCGATATCTCATAAATGCTCTTCTATTATACTTGATCTTTGAGACGTTAGTTTCCGTTCAAACTTAATTATTGTATAACTCTAGGTTATGCTACTGTAGAATTAAGGGGAAAAAACAGAATGAGCGGGTGTGAGGCGCGAAAAGAAGGCGTCAAGGTCAATCACATGACCGGAAATCAGTTCTTGCTTTTAAAAAGGAACCATTTATTTCTCGACCGAAGTCGGATCACTTTTCTGATCTTTCTTTTTTTCTCCCCTTTTTCTTCCCTCCCCATTTTTTCCCTCAACCCACATCGACGTTAGAATATGGAGTCTACCCACATTAATGAGAAGGAAAACAGTAATTGAATTTTTTCGCACACAGCAAACGTGTTTTTGTTGAGACGACATTGCGAAAATTGGCTAAATTACCATCGAACAGTTAATTCGGGATTTTCTAGAATGAGGTCACGAAATTTCCCAAAGTAACCAAAATTTTAGCAACTCTATACTCTGCCTCGAACAGTCTGCGTGTCTGTCCATCAATCTAAACACCAAAAAAAAAAAAAGAAAGGAAATTTTTGTGAAATAGATTACCAAACGTAAATTTTTGGCAGAATTTGAGAACACTATATTCATTCTGCAACACGCTCTTAGAAGAATTTATTCTGTTTTCGAGTCTTATAAATGATCTCTTAATTATCTAATTTTCTAGTGTTAAATTAATATTGACATTATGCCAATAGTGAAATTAGGCTGTTAATAGTTTCTGTCAACAATGAACTGCTCTCAAAGGATTTAGGCTGATTGCACGCTTTCAAGAATCATAACCATTTACTGCACTGTTTACAATGCTATTCGGTTCATGAGCCCATACCTTCCATAGAATTAATAAATGGATATTTTATAGCGCATTTGCCTAATGATTCTTTAAAGAATCCTTTCACAGTTTGCAATTTTAATTGGGATAGTTTTCCGAATGAATTTCTTTAAAATGGCCGATGGTAAACAGGTAAAGAAAGAAAAATTCTTCGTTTTTATTGACATTTTTCGATTTTTAGACGTAAACTCGATGGTCCAATGTTACTAGGATAATAAACTCTGTTTTGATGCTAAGGTCGGGGTAGTGTAAGGAAAGATAGACCTGAGAGACTGTTTCAGTAACAAGGAGTGTTTGTTCTGTCGAGGAAGTTCGTGTTACATACGTACACACACACATACAATCGAACAACAGTTACACATACTGTAGATGGTATTTCGTAAGAAGTCTTTACGAAATCTACTATTGATCTCGTTTAAATCTGTTTAAAGGTAACTATGACGACAGTATCTGTTGGGTAAGTGCAGTAGTTTATAGCATCGATCGCTTAATTGATATATAATTAACTGTGCAGTATGACTTTTAGGGTTCTTTTCAATTAATTTGAGGGAGAAAAATTTAATTATGGAGATATAAATGTTTGCAGAATTAAACAGAATTAACGATGTTTTTTCGGAGTTTTATTGCTCGCGATGTATCTCCACTATATGTAATATTGGCTAATTTCAGCGGTGGAAACGTGTTTCAGCCGTCGAATAAGATGTTTCCTTGAACGATGTTGATAAGGGAAGTGGCAGTAGTTAAAATAAATGGTAAACATTGTATTGTGTAACTACTGTTAGAAAAATGTCAAAATATTCCTTCATTTTTGAGAAGTAAATTTTGTATTGAAATGCATTATTAGAAAATGGATGTCTGTCTATCAAATGGATGGCAGTAGTTGGCGGATAAAGAAAAGGAGGTGGCAGTAGTTGGCGGATAAAGTAAAAAAGGTGGTGATAGTTGGCGGATAAAGCAAAAGGAAGTGGCAGTAGTTGGCGGATAAAGGAAAGAGGGTGGCAGTAATTGGCGGATAAAGCAAAAGAGGTGGCAGTAGTTGGGGGATAAAGCAAAAGAGGCAGCAGTAGTTGGGGGATAAAGGAAAGAGGGTGGCAGTAGTTGGCGGATAAAGCAAAAGAAGTGGTACTAGTTGGCGGAGAAAACAAAAGAGGCGACAGTAGTTGGCAGTATTTTGGCGGATAAAGCAAAGACAATGGCAGTAGTTGGCAGATAAAGCAAAGACGATGATAGTAGTTGGAGGATAAAGCAAATGAGGTGGCAGCGATTGGGGATAAAGGAGGCGGCAGTAGTTAGCGGAAAAAGCAAAGAGGGTGACAGTGGTTGGCGGATAAAGGAAAGAGAGTGGCAGCGGTTGGCGGATAAAGCAAAAAAGCTGACAGAAGTTGCGGATAAAGCAAAGGAAGTGGCAGTGATTGGGGATAAAAAAAAGGAGGTGGCAGTAGTTGGCGGATAAAGCAGAGGGTGGCAGTGGTTGACGGATAAAGAAAAGGAGGTAGCAGTAGTTGGCGGATAAAGGAAAGATGGTGGCAATAGTTAGTAGATAAAGCAAAGGAATTGGAAGTAGTTGGCGGATAAAGCAAAGAGATCGGAAGCATGGACACCCTAGTAACGGGCAACACAGAATAATAGCACCAGGATTTTTATTTTAAATATATGAAGTTTACAATTTGGTTCCAATTGAAAAAAATCGTGCTCTTAGTCATTTTTATACTTTTTTAAACAATGCCAATACAATTTTTTCCCCTCTGGAAAAATTTTTGTAGATACTCTTCAATGGGAGGTAAATAACGAGCAAAACAAAGAGAATGGGAAGTAAGTAGCAGGTAAATTAAAAGATTATTACAGATAAAAGCATTGAAACTGGATATAAGTTTTCTTAGTTATCTATAGCGATGAAGATTTATATACAAAAAGCATTAGGTGTATTCTAGTAATTATGGTTCATAAACTAGAGAAAACATAAATCAATTATAAATCTAAATAGTAGATCAGATATTAGAGAATTAAAGGCCCGATATGTGAAAGGAAAGTATATAAATACAAGCAGAGAGAAAATCCATATAAAATACAGGATAAATTTAAACCAGGACCAGCTCATATTATTCAGCCTTCGAGAAAAAATATTTACTCAGCACAGGTAAAATATGCTTGTCTCTACTATTTATTTTAGTGATTTTCTCCGAAACCAAGGACGATACGCAGTAGATTCAAGTACTTTTGTATGTCAATCGATTTTCAAGAATTCCAAGAGAATAAAACGGGAGATATATCAGCAATTTAAACTCCTTTAGTGTGTCGATGGGCAATTATTGAAAGGAAACAAGTGATTTCGGTTCAGGATGTCATTCCCTATCTCACTTTTCAATTGAAGGTTGGAATTTGTCCATAACCCTGTTTTTATCGTAATGAGGATGTATTACATACTCGATTATTCGTGGGAAGTAACTCATTCAAATTGCATACGGTGTAGATTTTTCCTTATTAAATTCTAAGATTTTCATCTGGGAAAAGTTATACTGTTGGAACTTCGTCCGTTCGTGTTTTATCTTCCTTCTTTTGAATACTTTATTATGAGAAATAAAACTGTTGAACACGTTTAATGGGCAGTTTTTATCGTGACGAGTTTTGAATTTTCGATCGAGTTTTTCTTTTGTATATCGAACGAAGAAAGAAAAAAAGAGAGAGAGAAAAAAATTACACGAGAAATTGTTATTACGTGTTCAAATTTTATACACAGTTCTTTGTCTAGTGTTCTTTTCTAGTGTCTGAAAACTGCTTCGTCATAGTTGATACCTGAGAAAATGATGAATTTGTCTATTGTTCGCCGTGTTACGAGGCGAAGGCGAGAGAACAGAGTAGAAAAATTTTGATCACGTGAACGATAAGGAAATCGTGTGATTAAAAATTGCAAAACGATGCTGTGAATAACTAATTATATGCTAAATCACGTGGATAATATCTGAAAGGGTTTGTATATTTAATCGCTTGTTAAATGACTCGGCTAAAAAAATAATTGAGTTAGATCGTGCAAGAAAAGTTACATGATAGTTACGTTGTGTGACTAAAAATCGTAAAATAATTCAGTTACTCGATTATGAGTTAGATCACCTGTTTTTTTTTTGAAAATCTCTTAACGCCGCGTGATTGAAATTCGAAAGAAGTAAATGATATGCAGAATGCGATCACGTGACTGATGGCTTCTCTGATAGTAAATTACCATCAATTCAAGTGATCAAAACACGCAAAAAGCGAACAATAAGATAGTTATGCGAAGACGAATCAATTATTATAAAGTGCCTGCTAAGTTAGAGGTCCCTTATCATGCAAAACAGTCTTTCTATCCTACAAAATTAAAGCTATTAAGAGAGTCGAAATTCCAAACATTCCAACTACATAGCATCTGCAAGAGATGGCGGAGTCAAAGTTCATAATGCTGTCGACAATCCATTTGGCAGTCTCTCGTACCATTAATCATTGCTTCTCACAATGACAGAACTTGCTTCAGCTTTTCTGAAACCTTTAAGAGGAGAGAACGAACACGAAGTGAGCAAACTTTTCCTATCTCTCTCTCTTTTACCTAGAGGAGAGATAGAAGGTGAATGCTAGATAATTGCTTAAGTCATTAGCCATTAATTACTTATCTGAGACCAAGGTTAATTTAGTTCTCTTACTGCAAATGGAGGAAATTTTATACAGTATTAATGAAGCATCCAGAAGGGTTGAGGATTATAGAAGATTATCTTCTTCTCCTCAGCTACAAAACTAATAAAACAGAGTGGCGAAGAATTTATAGCAACAGAGATTGATACAGAATTTATTCTGATAAATTTATAAAGTTTTGCTTGGTGGCATTGAATGGGTTTATCATTTTATACGCATGGTTTCATAAATATTAAAACATTTTTTTTAATTTTGAGCAGTCCCGTCTTCATCTATAATGGTTTTAAAAATAATTTCATGAAGTTTCTTGATTAAATCCTGAAATTTAACCTTCTAGCAATGTTGCAGAATATAGGATCTATCGCAAAAAACAATTGCCACTAATTGTTTAAAGCGTAGTAGGTAGATTCAATTAAAATTTCTCCACTTGGAAAGTTTTGTAGAGTCTTTTGAAGATATTGATAAGTAAGCCATTTAAAAATATAACATCTTTAAATTTTTGTGTTGACAACATTCTCCGAAAGAGGTTGCGACTGAAAGAAAAAGATGCAAGAGCTTACAAGAAACACTGAATGACACTTTTTATGATTAAGACCGGAATTCTTTATATTTTTAATGAATCTCAGACTTAGCTGTTAATAGAACATCTTTTCAAGAAGAGAATTGTAAGGCGTGAAAGGTGGGTGGGAGTCACGATGACATGTATACAAAGCAAGCACTTCTCTTAAGTTGTTCTGTTGGCAAACAATTTTATCTTGGTATATAATCTAAGAACAGAGAAGTGCGCACAACAGCTGCACTTTCTCATCGAACAGATTAGAATCACAAACATGTATTGATCATAACTATCTAAATAAAAGTAATTAATTTTACAGAATTCTTAAAATTTTATTTTTATATTCTAGATGGATGTCTGTACTCGAAGCAGTAATGTAGATGATGAGACTGGTGACCAGAATTCTTTTGCTGTTCTTCGCACTTTCTCTGGTTTCTTTGATTTTCATCGGAAGATGCGGATTCAAATTGGAGGAATTAGGTACTTCTCAAGCATCCATTTTGACCGAACTTGACGAACAGCACACACCATCGTACGTCGAGTTACTCCGCAAGAAGGAGCAGGAGTACAGGAGAGATACGGAAAAACTGCAGGAGGAGATAAATGAACTGAAGCGGAAACTTCAAGACGGTGTGAAACCGATACCTTTAGAGAGCAAGTTTATTGAAGATCACGATGAATGCACTGATTACATAAAGAAACAAATCAATGCAGCTGAAATTCGTCACGGCGTGCAGCTGAATAATGAATATGAGGTGATTCCCTTCAGCCATTTTACTTTCAGCAGGGTTTATCCAGTTTCGTTGGGATTGGGCAAGAGAGTTGTTGAAAAGCCTATAGGTTACAAGAGAAAAGATCTCTTAGAGGTATTTGTTAGAGCTTTAGAAGTGATTAACCGAGGCAGAAAGGGGAAGCAACGCTACACAGTAGATGACTTTGTCGAAGGTATGTACAGAAACGAGCCCACCACAGGAACACAATATCACTTGTACTTTAAGGAGAAAAACGTCACGAAAGCATATCACAGAGTGGTGCTGATGAGGCCTTTTTCATCAGTTCAAACGATCTCTAACGAAATGGTAAAGACCTCCAGGGAACTCATTAACATTATCCTTCCTCTTTCTGGAAGAATCGAAACCTTTCGCAGTTTCATGGATAAATTTGTGAAGGTGTGCATCAAACATGATAAGAGAGTTTTTCTGACAGTGGTCTACTTCGGGCAAAAGGGACTTCAGGAAGTTCGCATCATTCTAACTAAAGTATCGAGAGAGACAAAGTTCAGAAATGTTAAATTGCTGACTTTAAACGAGACCTTTTCTCGAGGAAAGGGTCTTCAGTTAGGAGCGCAACATTGGACGAAAGGTGATGTTCTGCTTTTCATGTGCGATGTAGACATAATCTTCTCTGCTAAATTCTTAGAGAGGTGCAGAATGAACGCCTCGCCGGGAAGAAAAGTGTATTATCCTATAGTCTTCAGTCTATACAACCCTTCAAATGTATACAGTTTGCAAGGAAAGGCAATTCCTTCAGAAACAGATCAATTAGTGATCTCTAGAGACACAGGATTTTGGAGAGATTTTGGTTATGGGATGACATGCCAATATCGCAGCGATTTTGTGAATATTAAGGGTTTCGATGAAGAGATCGTAGGCTGGGGAGGAGAAGATGTTATGCTATATCGAAAATACGTTCGTAGCCATCTGACTGTGATCAGGTCTACAGATCCAGGAATATTCCACATTTGGCACGACAAAGAATGTGATCCTAAACTCTCTGTGGAACAATACAGGGCTTGCTTGAGATCGAGAGCTCTGAGCGAAGCTTCCCACGCTCAACTAGGACTTTTGGCTTTTGGTGACGAGCTGAAAAAACACCAGGAAGGAGCAATTGATAATTTCTCACAATCTGCAGGTTATAAGGAGACATATAACGCGGTTGATGGTTTATAAACCATTTTATTGTTTATTTAAAATATTTAGATACAGTAATTTATTAATTTGTAAAATCGAGTTTATTAAAATTCTCAAAACTATAAATTTTTTCTATATTTTGTAGAAACAACTAGAGAAATTTTCCAGTTGATTTCTGAGCATCGTTACTGTTTCATCTTTCAATATTAAAGATTAGTATTGGTAAGTTGTTATTGATGTAGTGGCAAAATTTCAAAATATATTCGGAAAACTTTAAAACAAATCCTGGAATTTGCATAAACTAAATACGTAAAATAATTTAATGAAGCAAAGTCAGAACCTTACTTTATGCCTATTTCCTGTTTTGAAACTGAAAACAGGAAATAACAGAAATATTTTCAGTTCATTTTTCCGCAATTACAGCTGAAATCGACATTTTCAGTTCAGTTGAGCAGAAAAATTTTCAGTTTCAACCGAAAATGTAGAAAAAAATTTCTCTGCTCGTTTTCGTTTTCAATTGTATTTTCAAGCAACGTAAAATTCCAGGCAGTAACGCTTCCATTCCCTACAGAATATATTCACTAGAGAGAATTTGAAACAATTAGAAACAACGAGAAAAACACGCAGTATCTATAAATTATCCCACAGAAAACAATTTCATATTTATTTTCAAAAGGTCATTCCGGACGATAGGAAATCCTGTTACAATATTTATGTTCTGGTGCAGCATAGAGGTCTTAAACGAAGCGTATCTGGGGAGCTATAAAGTTTACTTTGGTGTCAAACAGCCGTCAGATAATTTAATCTTGTAACAAGATGACTGCTAATGGTCTTGCATGTCTTGAGGGAATACTTTGTCTTCTTCCAGCTCTGACTAATGTTGCCAAACTGTCCAGACACTTTAATCCGTTTAAAGAAAGTCTGGATAGAATCCAAAATTCTCTTTAACCAAGACAGAAATTGTTCCAAATCATCTGCAGCATTATCTTTCAGATAATCAAAGATACAAATGCATAAAAGCTTAATTGTATATCCTAGTTAATTCGGTATTTTGTGCATAAATTGTAAAAAAAGGAATAAATATTTTAGTTTTAAAAATATATTTTCTGGAATGGCCTTTTTTTTAAGATCCTTCGTCCAAATTCAGAAACACATGCATTTTATCAAGAAAAATGTAATAGATACACCGAACCTGTCAAAAGATGAATATAACTGATGCATGAGCACCCAGCTAAGTTGAAAAAAAAGCGTTTAATATTGTGTTAGAGAAGTTTTTTAAAGAGATTTGAATGCATTACCAGGAAGAAGAAAACGAGAAAAAATCCATCAATGTATTGAAAAAAGGTAAAGAAGAGGTAAATGGTAAAGTTGTGCAAACAATGCGTATAGCTCTTTCTCGATCAACAAGAAGATAAAAATAACAAAAGCCATTACCTGTGGATGACCATATATTATCCGAAAAGCTTTTTCTTCTTTTAACGTGATCGCAAATACAATTGATGCACATCTACGCATTGGAATCCTTCCTTTGATTCTTCCAATACGTTCTGTAGTTTTGTCGTCTTGTCCCAAAGCTATTTTCCTCCTTTTGGAAATTTTTTATTTTTTCTACTATTTTGCCGAACGATTCGAGAAAATTTTCATTTTCGACTATTTTAAAAATGTTGTTTCGATTCTCAATGGTAACTATTGTTCTATTGAAGTTACAGAAACCATTACCAATCTTCAATAAACAGTTATGAATAATTAATCTAGTTAAAGCGCAGTTTTCTAATTTTTTTTCACATTTTTAGATATTTTTAAGGAAATTACTCATAATTCTCTTAAAAATGTCTAAAAAGTGAAAAATTAGGAAACATCTTGGAAGGGAATTATTGATAATTCCCTTCATATTTTGTTCAATAGGAAGTCCTTTCATATTGAAGGGACTTATCAATATGTCCATTCAAAATGTCTAAAAAGTGAAATTAAGAGACATTTTGAAGGGAATTATTGATAAGTCTCTTTGTATTTTGTTCAATAGGACTCCCTTCATCAAATTTGAAGGGACTTATTGATAAGTCCCTTCAAAATATCTAAAAAGTGGAAAAATATAAGGTTATGCTGTACATAAATGCATAAAACCTACTTGTTTGAAGAATTTTCATACTTATGATGATAAAAAATGGCATACATGCATATAGGATATACATTTAAAACCTGTGAAAATCTATATGAGACTTCAACTATCTTAACACTGATAATTTTTTTTTTCAAAATTATCGAAAACTATAACTTCAATTTTAAAATAATTTAATTACTAGAAAACAAATCTTTATATCTTTACTAATGTGCATTAATATTTTCAAGATTTATGTTACAAAATATATAAAACACGATCATACCAACATCCACGTAATTTGGTCTCTTGTTGATCTATAAATTTTAATTTTTACTTTTTTTTTTTGTTTTTGTTTTTATTTTCATCCGATACTCATTAAAATTCTTCTTGTGTATTTTTTAATTTTTTTTTTTGCTTATAATTCTATACGTTGTATTTTTTCTATAATTAATGAGGCATTGCGTTCGACAAACATCCAACCATTTTTCATCATCGAGGAAACGATAATCTGGATGTTTTCCTGAGAAAAACATTAATCAAAACACTAATAACCCCATCGATGGCAAACATTTCTTCTAGAAAAGTATCCACCCCACTTCTGAAAAGAAGAAAGAAAAAAAAAAAAAAGATTGCAGGGCTTGCACCTCCTCAAATTGAACGTTAAATAAACGATTTACCTCATTAGTTCGTTTAACGTGAGAGAGGGCTCGTTGTTCCATAGAGATACAATTATTCTGCAGGCGTGCATTCGAATTGATTCTGTATCTGAACGTAGGAGAATACTAATTATGGACTGTACGCGTTGTACCTGAAAATAAAAAAAAATAAAAATAAATTAGCGATTTATATTGCATATAATGCATTTTGTAACTAAAGTAAATTATGGTTATGTATAATTAATCTCAAACGAGATATAATTATCGAAGAAACACCAAAAATTGTACGTTTACTACGCTTCGCGTGAATACGACGCGACACGCGATGCAAATGACAGTTTTAGTAATTATATATTTCGGTATTGCATAGAATGAAGAAGAGATTTATGTCTTTATTATCTAAAATTATTATTAGTTATTTATTGCCCAAATTAATAATGTTTTCCACGAAAAAATTAATATGATTCAGAATAATTTATTAGTAAAATTTATAATTTTATTACTCTTACTCTCTAAATATATATCAAATTTCGGATGGACTTTTTTGACTAAAATGGATTTAAATTAATACAACTTTAAAAATTTGAATTTAATTCTAATTTTTAAGCAAAAAAAAAAAAAATTCGATACGAATTCGTTTCGCATTACTCGCAGTTCGACGCGTCGAACTGCTGCTAGTAATGCGATAAATCTAAAATAAAATCGTTTAAGCGATAAATTTTATTAAAAATATATAACTTGATAAATTTTATTAAAAATACAGCTTTATAAAATTTATAAATCAACACAATAAACAGAAATACTCACTAGAAGAAGAGAACTTGGTGGAAATTCCGAGAAATTGGCCAGAGTTCTGGCTATCTGTGTCAGCAATTCTGTCGGGCCTTCGTTGCAGTTTTCTAACAGATTAGCAACCTCTGTTAGATACGATTGTAAAGCATTCTGCCAATAATTAAATAAATTTACAGCAACTCCGGGAGGTTTCTTTAAATCGAAGAGACCGTACCTGATTACCGAGAACAGTTGCTAAATTGCCAATTAGGCAAACTGTACTGACCAAAATGGAGTTATTTTGCACATTGGTTTCTTTTAAAGTGTTAAGAATTGGATAACCGTTCACTTGATCTTCCTGAAATTAACACAAAACAAAATTCGCACATCAAAATGAATTATTCTTCGGGACATTCTTCTAGTTTGGTATCTGTCATTGCTGCGACGCGATGAAAATGTTTGCATCACATGTTTATCATTCCGAGCACGATTTATGCAGTTAAATCCGCATACTAATGTTCCAAAATAGACTGCAAGAATGTATTCGAATCATAAACTATAATGTTAATGAATATTAACATCATAGGAAAAAGCGATAAGAGCTTCTTTACGCTGCGCGCGTCAAGCGCATCCGTTCGCGTTGCGTCGCAGCAATGTTAGATATCAAACTATAAATTTACCTTCTTCAGTTACCTGAATTAACCTGCGTCTAAAACTCTCGTCTCCGGTTGATAAATACGCTAAAATCTTCATCAAAATTTCTTTTTTCTAAATTTTTTGAATAATAATCAGTAGTTATTAAAAATTAAGATGAATATGGAAAATATTCTACATTGACTGCCACGTGTTTTGGCGGCGCCGCGAGCACATATTAATATGATCAAATAATAATAATCATTATCATATAGTATGCATTACATGATAATATGATGAAGTAGATGTTAATATTCGTGTGAATGATATTAACATCTATCGAGCACGAAAAAACTACAGACATCAAGGCGCGCTATACGCGACTTATAGACGCGTCGCACTAGGATCAGACGCGAAAACGCGATGCAGTCAATGTAAAATCCTACCGAAAAAATAACTTACTTGTATATCATCAGTTTTAAGAGAATTTAAAATATTATACAAACTGAAAGGATTCTGAAAACAAAACAAAAATTAAAAAAAAAAAAGATTTATACAGATACGTAGGATTTTAAATGCTTTAAAATCACTTTTACCTGTAACAATATGGAATGATGATCTGGATTTTCTGCCAGGCAACAGATAATCCTAGCTGATAGCAGAGAGGTAGTATCTGGACTTTCCAATATATTTAACAATGGTTCTGTGGTGCCCTCTTGTAGCACTGAAAGGAATTACTACCTATTAGATAACTCTGTTTGTTTAGCTAGTAGACATAAAGTAAACACACCTGCTAACTTATCTTCAAAACGTTTACAAAACAGAGCCAAGGCACTGAGTGAATTTGTCAATATTTTATATTTATCCTGCGATGTAGTTAGAAAACTTCAAAATAAAGTGTTCACAATTAATGACGAAAAAATTTAGGATAAATTGAAGTATATATGACCATAATATTTACTGTTTTAAAGCTTTGATTGCTCCTGAAATCTTCAACAGAGGTATAAGAGGTGTGTGTTGGGCTAACATGTGAAGCGATTGAGCTACAGCTTCCTATAAGCAGAAAATAGGTTAATATGGACTTTTATTTATAAATATGTCAAAACTATTTTCAGCTTTCAGATCACAGAATCCATATTTAAAAATACCATTTCTCTCACCTTAATGACTACATCATCTTGAACAGCTAAGAAAATTAAAGTTTGGACTCCTCCTGATTCTATTATCTATAAAAATAGAGATTATATATATAGAGAATGATATTTTTAGCATAAATAAATTACTCACCTGTGCAAAGTGATTCATGTTTCTAAGCATTGCGTCCAGACCTAACGCAGCATCTTGTTTACTTTTCTACGCGAGAGATGATTTAATTTTACTCAAGGGATTATTTTTAAAAAAATATATATTTAACTTACCACGTTATGTTCACGTGATTTGGCAATTAATTCGGATATAGGGCGACAGGTAGTGCAAACTTTCTGCAGTTCGTCTAGTCCAAACTGAGGTAGAGGTATCTTAAGAACAAAAACACTTTGCTTAATCGATAGTAATTCAATTATTTTTAAAACTGGTTATTTTTAAGTAAAGTAGTTGCATTTTAATGCGCCATTCTTTCGATAGAAGAGATGCGATTATTAACCTTTACGCTGACCCAAATCCGAGTACGAACTATGATGATGCATTCTAAATCACGAATAAGCACAACTTTTATAATACAGCAGGCACGAAAATAAATGTTTAAATTCAACTCATTCGATCATACTTCTCACGTAAGTTATTCAAGTTATATCTTTGCACACCTACATTTGCGAAACAGCACGAATACGAGAATGTTGCATTCGATACGTGTACGAGAAATGAAACAATATACGGTAAGATTCTACTTTGACTGCCTCGCGTTTTCGCATCTAACTACCTCGCGCCTTAATGCTTGCAATTCTTTAGTGCTCGATAAAGTAGATGTTAATATGGGTACATTAATTGCCCTATTGAGGCATGGTAAAAGGGTACAGATCGAAAGAGCGGACTGAAACACGCAAAAAAAAAAAACCCTAGTGGATCAAGGGTCAAAGATCAAAGGTTTACGAGATATAGAGCCGCAAATTTCTGTTTGTTGCAAACAGTGCATGCAATTTGACGTTGTGCCTCGCCTCGCTGCTGTCTGAGTCGATGAGGCATGGTAAAAGTGTACAGATCGAAAGAGCGGACCGAAACACGCAAAAAAAATCCCTAGTGGCTCAAGGGTCAAAGATCAAAGGTTTACGAGATATAGAGCCGCAAATTTCCGTTTGTTGCAAACAGTGCATGCAATTTGACGTTGTGCCTCGCCTCGCTGCTGTCTGAGACGCGACGCGTTCCGTTCCCGTGCTCCGCTACTTATGCCGCCTAGACGCTTCTGTATCTCGTAAATCTTTGATTTTTGATCCCTTGTCCCCTCAGTCTAGGGATTTTTTGCGTGTTTAGGCCCCCTTTCAAGCTGTACCATTTTCGCCGTGCTTCAGTAGGGGCAACAATTGTACCTTAATATGCATGTGATTGATATTAATATCTTTATCATATTATCATTACGTAATAAGATCATATGCGCGCGGCGCCGTGCAAACGCGAGGCAGTCAAAGTAGAATCTTGCCGAATTTTATTATACTATCATACAATAAATTCACGTTATCTTACCTTTTCGTAGCAGCACTTATTGCAAAACACCCGACCACAGTTCCGGCAGTGGTGTTTCCTCTTGAACTGACTAAATTTTAACGAACATATGTGACAATTCTGCGACTCCTCGTCGGGAATCCATCTAAATTCGTTATCAAAATGAAAAACATAAGCGGAAGTATCGAAATTACAACAATTCAACTACCACATTTATACTGCTTGATATATATACCTCGGTTTTTCTAAAAAGAATGGCGTCTGCGAAAACACATCGGGCCTTCCTAGCAGTTTTGGCAAAACTAAGATTTTCCCTTCCAAATTAATCATATATCGCCCATTTGACATGTTTCCGTTAAGCTACTCTAAGAGAGTGACGTTTTGGGGCGTAAACATACGAGATCACGTCATGTGATCTTTCAGATTACATACAAAAAAATAATAATAATAATAATAAAAAAATCCTGCTCTGACTTTAATGTTATTTGATAAATTATTAATAAATAATAGCAACAACGCAATGGAGTAAAATGTACGAATAATATACGACCTTCGTTTGATATTGTAAACGTATAAAAATAACTTTTCATCGATAATCGAATGTGTTCGTTTTAGTATTTATATTCACCCAGAGATGGCGGGGTAGACGAATGAGTTGAATATTTTATTTATTAAATTTTAAATGTCGTATTGCGCAACACATCTTCAGAGAATGCGACTTATGACGTTTTAAATCATAAAAAAAATTAATTTTATACGAATGCTTCATGTCTCCAGCTTGTAAAGTAATATCTGACTAAAATTTATAACAAAAAAAAGCAATAAATTATATAAATTACAGGATGTTATTTATATTTTTTTTTAACGAAACAACAAAATATTTAAATGTAATTTTATTCTTTTTTTATTATTTAGTAACACTGTTACATTTAATATACATTTTACAACAACCGATACATTTTTTCCCCATATTTTAATAAATAAATCATCCCATAAAATTATCAGAATCATTTTTTTTTAATCGACCACGTGGTTTTAAAATAATCTGTTTCACGTGTTACAAAACGTCAGCAGTGTCTGTTCGAAAACGAACACAAGCAAGGAACGAAATCGACATTTAAAATCCCGGTTTCTCGTGTTCTTTATCTGATCGCGTGTTTAGTTTAAACACCTGATCAAAAACACAATCAGGTTTAAAATTTTAAAGGAATCTAAATTATTTCGTGAACACAGACCTATCAACGTGACTCTATACAAAAAAAAAAAAATATTGTAAAATATCGAGTTTTAATAACGTAAACAACCAAAATATTCAAATGAGTATACTGTGTTAACAATACGCGTATAACAATGAAGTACTGTACGTTCGTTTACGTGTTTTAGACATTTTTAAAAATTAAATATATGCAGATCTCGTAAAATCACGTGACAAACGCGACGATGAATAAAATCGTCTGTTTCGTAATTGAACAAACACACAAAGAAACGGACACCCGATATCACGTGGAAGTTTCACTTAAAACGACAGCATGTGTCTTGTATAATTTAAATAAATGTTTATATAGCATGTGGTTTGAAACAAACAGATTACGTTACCGGAAACGTACAATTAAATGTCGTGTGACGTCCGTTTGACACGTCACAACAGCTTAGAGATTGCTGTATTTTAAAAATTGCTTTACTTTTATATCAAATATAATTTTATTTTCATTTTTTAAAGAGTGCTAATATACGAATACGATAACATTATGACAACAATGCCACGTTTGACGTGTGTATACTATATTTGAATCAAAACACTATCAACAACTATTCATTTACGTGATTGGTTCCAGATTGTGCCACTTTGTGACGAAATTTCGAGGATTGGCTATCATTTCCTGCCATTGCAATAACTGTTCCCCTCGAGCATACAAGAAAGATCCTAAAACAACTTTTCCTTGAGGATGGTCTTTTATTAATGGCGTCGGACCGGCTATGATAACTGTTATAGTCAAATGACAAGAATCGAAATATTTTGCTGCGATGGCAAAAGTGAAGGTCTCGTCAAAAATCACTTCTCCATCAGGAGAATTGAGATGCTTCAAGGATGTCTTCTTTGTTTTCAATACTTTCCTCCCATGGTGGAGTTGAACTTTTACGTAAATACCTAAACACACAAACAATAAAAATTTAACACACAAACTTGTTCAAAATACATAAATATATTATACTGGGACCAGACCCGGGTCCTGCTGTGTGGCACGCTAATGCATTACCACTCAGCCATCCGGCCGCCCTTATGAAAGCATTATTGTTAATATCCACATATTATGTGAATATTAATAGAATAACATTTTGCAAGAATAAATAAATTTGTCTTACAAAATTTTAGCGCACATTTTGTTTTACACGAAATGAATCATAGTCTTACAAAATTTTAGTGCCCATTTTGTTTTACATGAAATGAATTATAGGAGCAGCATTAAATATCTTGGGAAAGCGTAGAATACCACTATGGGAACCACAAGCGGAACTGCCCATTGTCTAGCAATCAAACTGTTATTTAACTTGTTGAGGGATATATCCCTCACTAACTACATAGTTTTTGAATTCACCAACAAATTTTTTAGCTGCTTCATGGTCAGAACTGGCAGCCTCTCCATGTCTTACTGCACTATGAATCACACTTCTTTTTTAAATTTCTCAAACCAGCCCCTAATTCCTTTAAATTCATCACTGATTCCAGGTTTGCCATAAATAAGATCACTGTATAACTGCCTTGCTTTTTCACAGATTATTAATTCTGAAACACTATTCACCAGCCAATTGTTTTTCATTAATCCATACTAACAAAAGCTTTTCCATATCCTCAATTGGCTGTGTTCTTTTTTTGGCAAGCATTTTAACTCCCTTTGCCACATTAGCACTTTTTATTGCATTTTTTATTTTTTATAATGGAAAATATAGTTGATGTCGACATACTATATTCCTTGGCTAGGTCAGAAAGACGATGTCCATTTTCGTATTTTAAAATAAGTTCCTGTTTTAATTCAATGGTGGTTCTCACAGCCTTTCTTTTAGATTTTCTTTCTTCACTTTCCATGATCATTTATTTCTGATAATACAGTATACAGTATTTTAACAAAAATAATGCAAAGCTATACAAAAAATAATGATTAAACCACGAGTCACGAAACACAATGACAGATTCTCAACTGCCAACAAACGAGTGTTGCCAGAAAATTTATCTACACATGTGAAAAAACTACTACTAAGAAAGTAGCCCAAAGATTGCAAAGTGAAAAAAAGTTGCCCAAGCTGGCAACTTGAGACTACTGATATTGCTCCAAATATGCGAATATCGATACAATTTTCTTTCAAAATTTTTTTCCGAATACTGGATTTTACGAATATAGGTGCATCCGAATAGAGGTTCTACTGTACTCTGTTTGGAAAGTTGACACTTGCTGATCTCACATCTAAGGCAATATACATTGACAGAGAATGAAATTTGCGAATCCAATGTTTTTAGATATGTAAGCAGTTGTGCACATGTTGTTAAAAGATAAGACTTTATGGAGAGTAGTGGAGCATATACGTTGCATAGTTGCAGTAGGTAGCTACTGCGCAAAATATTGTTGCAGACGTTTTCAGCTTCATTGTTTTTGCGGAGTTGGATCTCCTCTAGTCTTCTTAATATTAATTCAACGATAAGGATTTTGCCACCCCTAGCAAAGTGCTGCCCAGGGCAGGTGCTCCCTTTGCCCCCACGCTACACCACTGCTTCAGGATAATCAAATATTATTTGTATAAATAAAATCAAAAATACTGAACATTATTTTAACAATTTAGCTATTAATATTGCAATTTTTATATAAAAACATTCTTAAAAATAATAAGAAATGCAGAATTAGTCAGCACTTTTGACTAACGATCACATACTACAATTAGATCAATACAACTTAAATAAGTAAAGAGAGAAAATTTAAATTAACCTTTATTACAAAATTTAGTTTAGTTTATAAGCATACTGGTTTTCTATTTATGAAAATCTTTATAGTTTCCTGAGTTATCTGAATAAATTAAAAAAATTTTCATTAATTTTTGAAAATTTCTTATTTAAGAAGTAATCTGTTACTATTAAATTGAATGCAGAATTTTAATCATGAAGATTTGTTGTTTTTTTTTTATTTTTTAGAAAAAATATGAACAGTTTGAATGTAAATAATATGTAGCAATACAATTTTGAAATATCAAATACTGTATAATTCATCTGAATTTTAATATCTAATTTTTATAAATTTTAAGATTTTGATGATTCTTAATATGAATTTGTTGAAAATTTACCAATTTATTTTAAGGAGTATCAAATTTTGAACTATTATATAATTATTAATATACAAAAACATATATATATGTTTTACTGTTAAAAATTTTGTATTAAAAGAAATTAAATAATCAACTCCATATATAAGCTAAAATGAACTCATAACTGCATTATTATTAAAAAAAAAAAATCAGATTCCACAGCAGTTAAAAATTGATTTATTTTGGAAACATTTTTGAGTTTTTTCAAGTCTTCAGTTTTTTCATTTCTTTTTAGCCAATTTTTGTAAAAATTCTAAACCCTTATCTTTTAACAGAGTACAAAATAAATATTTTGACTGCTATGAGAACTTTGATTCTTAAATATAAGTTTTAAAATATTTGTAATTTGTGCAATGTCATTTCATATCAAATTAATTTTGATAGTATTTTTCAGTTATCAATTACTGTAATTTATTTTTCAAGTATCTAATGAAACGAATTCTTTCATTAATCCAATTTAAGTTTATACACAAAGGAAGTCCAAGCTAAAACTTACTGATCATTATTATTGTTCATAAATGAAATGTATTTTCTTTAAAATGTCAATATTTTGAAATGGATAACATTTAAGGAAAAATATGAATATAAACAAATAGATTTAATATATTGTATTTAAAACTGTTAGATGCATTATACAAGTGGTAATTAATGTAATCAAGAATTTCTTAAAATTTAACTCTTAATAGTGTATTTTCTCTTGATAAATTTATTTTAACATAGAGTATTTTGTGTGTATGGATATATTGTTACCAATTCTTTTATTGTACAGTGCGTGATTGGTTAACAAACAGTTCAAATTATGAATAAATCAGACAATGAACACTTTCACGAAAGATTTTTATGTTCGGACAATAGATATTTCAGAACAAATTGTGGACCCGCAGACTGATGGAATGACAGGCTTAGGCCATGCACGTTCAAGGATTTACAGGTAAAGATGGAAGAACAGTGGTTTTGCCTGATTAAAATGAACTCTGAGACAACTTAAAGATTTATTAAAGGAGGTAAAACAGAGTTTTTACAATTTTTTGGTCTTAGAATGGTACCCATACCAAGTTGAGGTCAATAGGTTTGGAATCTCTACGACGACAATGCTATTAATCACTTCAAAAAAATCCTGAAAAGAAAGAGAAACAATTGACTTTGGGCAGATACTTTAACACCCCATAAACAGAAAATAAGCATGATAGCTGAAAATGCAAGGCTGTGTACATATTATTATTACATATATAATTTCTTATTTAATTTTTTGGGTCTCCAGAACGAATTAATCATATTCCCATAAAAATCTATGATAAATTGATAATCGGTTAAAGAACAATTTGGGTAGCGAACATCATCTTTGAACGGGTTATGTTCATTAACCAATCACCCACTGTAATTAATTTTATTTTGACATTTTTCTTATGTACACTGCAGATAAACTTAAACAAAACACAAACAGCATTAACAGCAGGAAAATTAATCATATGTGCAACTAAATTATATCTCTACTCAAAAATTATATTAATTAAAATCGAAAGCGCTTCTATAATTTTTGAGTAGAAATATAATTTACTCTCCCATATGATTAATTTTCCTGCTGTTTGTATTTTGTTTGAGTTGATCAAATGATTTAGGAATGAACTTTTTATTGTAAATCAGTTGGTTCATAATTTATGTTAGTGTAATTTTACTTGTAATTAATTTTATAGCAGAAAAATCGAGTCTCTAAAAGCAGTATTTTCTATGATAAATGCATTCGTGTGTGAGTGTTATATTTCAGCAAAAACTTTATTTTGAACATTTTAAAAGCAATACAAAATATTTCAAATATATCCATCATCATGAACATAATTATTGCTTGATTGTTGTAAAGCAAGTTATCAAAATTGTATGTATATATTAATTGTAGTATATATACAGTCAAAAATTAACTGTGTATATATATTGTGTATTGGATAACAGTTTGACAGCATAATTTACATCATAAGTATTTTTCAATGCCAAATAGAATATTCATCATTTTAGGAGTTTTCCAATGTGATCATCATAAAAAAAGTCTAAATTTATATATTTATAAATTGATTGCAAAATCTTTTAGAGTAGTATGTATAAAGAATAAAACTTGAGCCAAGTAAATAGAACAAATATTTTTCAAACAAAAAATGATCTGTGATAATTTTCATTATTTCTGTTTTCTATTCATCAAAAAGTTCATTAGCTTTCTTGCTTTTTGGAAATTAAACAATTTTTACTTCCAATTTCTACCTCCACAAATCTCAAAATCCAAATATAAATGTGATATTTTAATAAATGTAAAATACAGTTTATTATATTAATGTTGTTGTTAAAATCAGTGGGAATTTTTATTCCTTACAATTTTATAATTATTCTTTAAATTATTTCTGAATCCATGATAGTTTTTGAGATCTGTATTTAGTTACTAATTGTAAAATGTAATAAATATGTATATATTGTGTGTTTTAAAATCTGGTATATTAATTTTTTTACATATACTGGTTAATTTAATCAAAAAATAATATGCTGAACAAGTTATTTTGTATCATTTTGAAAATAAAAACAAGCAGTTTTGGAAAAGATGCTATTTTTTTTTTTTTTTTTTTTTTTTTTTTTTTTTTTTTTTTTTTTTTTTTTTTTTTTTTTTTTTTTTTTTTTTTTTGATGAAATTTGAAATTGCACATCTGACATCTTAAATTAAGGATATATTGTAGCATTACTCATATTGCTACATTTGTGCACAAAATAAGAATGTGAAAGGTTATGTTGACCAAACAAGGTTCTAAGAGAAATGTGAATTTGGATTTCTCATAAATATTCCAATGATAAAATAATAATATTTATTGGTTCTTATTAGACTACACAAATATCTATAATTATTTTAAGAATTCCATTTTCTGAAAATGTCAATTTTCATGTAAAATGCAAACTTCAATAGTTCCATATATTTAAGGTGACCAACTATTTTTGGCACAAAAGAAGTACGCCAGCCACCCGAGATTGCCCCTTAAAACTATCCGAATATTTCTGAGTCGAGAGCCGAATGACCTTTTTCTTAGGTCTCATATTTTGTGCAACGTGAAATGAAGACGACCAATAAGTGGTGGTCTTCATTTTTCATTGGATATGGTGATTAGGTTGGTGGAGAAAAAAAGTGAGTCTTCTTCAATTGACTTACTATTCATTTTTATATTCTTTTAAAAATAAATATATTCTAATATTTTAAAGTTATGACTTTTAATTATTGAAATCATATTTTTGTGTTGTATGAATTTTTCTGGATAATTCTGAATTTTCTTCCAATAGCGCACGCGCACACACACACACAAACAATAAAAATTTAACACACAAACTTGTTCAAAATACATAAATATATTATATAAAGATTTAAATCTCATAGATTTTAATGGTGTTTATAAATTTATGGTTAAATATCTTTAATAAAAATAAAGAAAAAAAAAATTCTAACATGAAAATCTATTTAGAAATTAATTTTCGATCGATATTTTAAGATATAATCTTAAAAATTTATGCGGTATTTGTTTAAATTTAAAAATTTTATCACTTTTTTAAGAAATATAGTTTTATAAACTCTTAATAGAATGTTGCATCGTAGTGCCATCTCGTAATCTGTTTTTAAACTATTACATTTAGCATTGTTACAAAGTGCTATTTTGAAATTTAATATAATTATCATATCGTATAAATTTTAAATAAATTTAAATTTTTATTAACTTATTAAATTTTCAAATTATTTTTTTGTTACCTGCTTCGTTTGTGTCAACACCCCGAACGTTTTTCAATCGACAGATGGTGATCTTAATTCTGCTATTAAATGGATTGCACGATAAAGTTATTTGTATTTCTCCCAGTGAAGAAGGCTGAAACGAAAACAAAATTAAATAAATAAATAAATAAATATTCTATTTGGAAACTAAAAAACAGGAAAAATCAAAAAGGTAAAAAATCGAATTTTTACTTGAGATGCCGATTCTAAATCTCTCCACAAGACGTCGTTAGTTGTCACGTCGACACGTGCTAAAGATACGATCACATGACCTAGGCAGTGTCGTATTTTTCTCTTATCTACGTCGTAAACTGAAATTCGTAGCGTTCGTTTGGACAGTTCCTCTTTCTTTATCTAAAATATAATTGCATAATAATCATGTTTTATTTATTCATTAACTTATTTAAATAAATTTTAATGTTTCTGTATTTTATTTGGCATAAACTCAATTACACCATTACCAAGAGAGAAAGACTAATTATTTATAATGCTCATCAAAATTATTCGTTGTGAAAAGCATAAAAATATAGATTTTCGACAGAACATTGAGCAATTTATTTGAGAAAGAGGATTAACTTTTGCTGGGCGTATATCGTGGGTTTTTGGATAGGCTTAAAGTGTAATTCCCCTGTGGGTAGGGGCCAGAATATACCCACCATCTGACATGCGTGGAGTAAAAGGCTCTTAAAAGGGGTGAAAGTCTTCGGCCTTTCGTGTTCAGTGTTATCTCGTTGGGTGGAGAGGCAAATCTGCCACCCAATGTGATGAAACGAGCTTCGACTCACGATTCGTTTGAGTCAGTGTTAACTCTCTCCTGTACTTAGGAAAACATCCCATTTTGGGACTAGAGTTGGACCTTTCTAGGTCCAGTGTGTAAATGTGTGAGTGAATGGTAAACTGTATGTGTGAGTATTTTTTTTACGCGATTAATATGGAGGTTCTAGCACTGTACTTTATCCTCCGATTGCGAGGGTTGGTACGAGGTTTGGATTCGCGGCGGGCGTACCCCATTAGTAAACACAGATATGGCCCTCGGATCATTATAATTGGACAGCCCTGATATAGACGTTGCCGGAACATGTGATTACAATACAATACAGTAATACCCCGACTTATGCGAACTCGAAGTTACGCGGTTCTTGATTTTTTAGTTTCGCAACACTGCTGCATGCTATGTTGCTGTGATACGCATTTCGCGCGAACTCTATGTGCACAATTACGATTCTAGGATCGACGAAAGTTAAGATTGTTTTGTTATGTTTTCTAAACCTTTAAAAAATTATGTCGTCCAAACGAAGTAAATCTGATTCTCCTACACCTATAGTCTGTTTTTTTTTACGCGATTAATATGGAGGTTCTAGTACGGTACTTTATCCTCCGATTGCGAGGGTTGGTACGAGGTTTGGATTCGCGGCGGGCGTACCCGCCAGGCGCACAGTGGGGCAAAACACATTAAAAGCTGGCCAAAATTACAGAAATGTTTCTTTTCGCATAAAAATATAAACATACTACATAGAAAGCAAAATTATAATAATTTTAATAGAATAATGTTTGTTTAGAAATCAATACATATACTTTTAGCAAAATAAATTCATTCTGATTCTGAGGCGGAATCGTCTGATATACCCACAGGGGGATGTGTGAGTATTTGGACCACAGATTATATTTATACAGATGTTTCACTCAGCACATTTAGTGGAAATTTCAACAACGGCAACGCCCTCTTCGTTATGTTATATTTCTAATTTTATATTATTAAAAAAAGCTTGTACATTTAACTATATTAATGTCAGATGTTAAATTTAAAAATTATTGTTTGCTGAATTAAAATCACGTGAAATGTATAACGTGAGTTCTCAAGTTTGAACTTAGACCGGGCACTATTATTCAAAGTTAGCGGCACATATTTATACATTCCGGCGAGATGTCACGTGGTATCCGGTGAGGTAATCCGGTTGTATCGGTTGAAGAGCCGTTTTTGTACTGTGAGCTGCTTTCTGATTGGCTAGCGAACGCTCTCCAAAGTTTCCAAGGCTGGTATAGGGAGTGGAACACTTGTAAGTGTAATTTGTGATTTGGACTTTAGAAAAGTCCACTGTACTGAGAGCTCTGAAGGTGGATGGAACCCCTAACTTCCGAGTTGGATCTAGGATTGGCTGCCTTTGTTCTGGCCAATTGGCTGGGACTTCCCCTACTTGGCGGGTAATCCAAGGTGTACCCCTTCAGGGTTCTTAGGACTAATGCTTAGTGGGGTTGTTCTAAGCCTTTAGCTGGGAACTTGTTCCTGGGTGGAAGGTCCGATTATTCTGCCTGTCTTAAGTATGTTTTTGCATATATAAAATTTTTGGGAGAAGTAAAAATATGTTAGTATTCTAGTTTGATTTTCTCTAAATTCGAAAGTGACATTCCCTTTCTTATATCTCTAGTGATTTTTCATTGAAAATAACTTAATCTTTGTGTCCTCATTTAAAACTGGAGCCGAGTTTTGCCAAATTTTAATATTTATTTTATCGCCGAGATGCATAAAGATTTTAGAAAATTCAGAAAGATTGAAGACAAAAGAAGTATACCATTATTTGGCTTTTCTTCTTAGTTTTCAAATTTTTTTTTCTTAGATCTTCCAATCCTGGAAATACAGTAATTTTCTGAAGCATATTCCAAGACCTTTTACCTTAAATCCTCCATTAGGTAAATAATCAATTGTTTAGCTAGCCAATTTTGAGGCTCATAATATCATCATATTATTGTCTGATCCCCAGTAATAGCTTCTGAACTAATGAGCAGATTTCTATGAAATTTAGTAGCAATGTTCTTCCATTAGAGATAACACCATGTAACTTAATCCTCTAGTTTTAGATCCGGTTTTATAATGACCCGTTAAAGTTCCTGTTAGCATTAACCACCGGTTATGTCTTACAATTGTTAGATAAACACTAATTGGTAGTTACTGATGTTAAGCTATTAATTGTAAAATAGATAACTGGTGGTTAAAGCTAACAGGAACTTTAACGGGACATCGTAAAAACAGGCCTTTAATAATTAAAAATGGCGGATGTTCAAACTTATGAATTTCTCTCTTAACTCCTGAAATATTTATTCGATTTTTATGAAATTTAACTGAGTAGTAGTGTCATTGAAGGCAATATCGATGACACTTTAGTTAACCTTTTAATTGCAATCATTTAAAAATGGAGGACGTTCAAACATCAAAGAATTTTCCCAAATAAATTTCAATCTATTCGATGAAAATTTATAAAATTTTGCATAGTGGTCAGAGTATTAATAGAAAATTTGAAATGAGTTTAATTTAAACTATAGATTCATTCGTTTAAAAATGGCGGGTGTTAAATTTTCTGAGATTTCTTTGTAATAACACTGGAATTATTTAGCAGATTTCTAGGCATCAGAGATACAAATTAAGCAATTGAACATGATTTTGATGCAATATATTAATCTTCTATCTTTAATAATTTCAAAAAAGGATACATTTGGAGAGAAAGCGATTAGTTCTTTCTGAATTGTTCTTTAGATATACGTAATCTATATCGTGATACATTCATATTGTGAAGACAGTTTCATGTAACGACAGTTTATACAAAACTAAAAAAAGGATCCTCATATTTAAGATGACAGCTAATTTTTCTAGCTATAGAGGATAGGAGAAAATTTTTTTTTCTACAGTCTATCCTACTGAAGCAACAGATAGTTATAGTATCTATTTGTATGTCCAGAAGGCTCGATAAGGTAAGCATGACAGCCCATGATTTATGTTTCCTTAACATCTAAACACAATCATTTTATTCTTGAAGTGATTCATCCAGCATGACTCAACGTCATGCTGGATGACTCAACGTCAATGTGAATCTCATTCATTTTTTATTGAACGGTATAATAATAACTTTGCACTGATAGATAAAATATAGGAGACTAGGACTTTGGAATCTACTTATAATGAAGAAGAATAAAAAAATTTTGTAGAAATCTTTAATCTGGTAATAAATAATATCAGACATCTCTAGCATTTTAAAAAGAAGCTAATTTGTGTAGGATGGGATTAACTGAACAAGCTAATTAGAGGTTATTTGGGTAAATGTAGAGATTTCATGTGATCGAGTACATCATTCTCAACTTAATGTTCTTATAATTACTTCAAACAAACCAAGATATACTGAACATATCCAGAAGAGGAGTGGCAAGAATGTTCTTCAGATTTAAACCGGAAAAATTGAGATATATCTTACAAAGGGGAATATTTTTTCCATCTTTCTAACTCAAGTATCCTTATCAAGTAATAGAATCCTATCTCTATCTGTCGATATGTGTCATTAATAGAATATCACGTTTTGCATTGATAATTTCGAGATTTCTGCGATCTGTTTTTAATTTTGATGAGCAATGGAAATAATATTTAAATAAAAAAAACTAATACCTGAAAATAAAATTTTTCATTAAATTTTGGCGCTAGAGTTCGCTTCCTAACTTTGGACTGTTGGAAATTTTCTTCGTCGGGCAAAAGGTAAAGTTTGACGAAAGGATCCCGTGGAGTATTATTTAATCCTCTACCTGTAAACAATAATAATAATGTTAATTAACCTTATATACTTATATGCATTAATATTTAAAACTTATACAGTAATTTAAATTATTTTTTATATTTGTCATTCCTTTTAGCATTGAAGAAACGACAGGTTAACAATTAATTAACAATTAAAAAATAAAAATTTTTGAAGAAACAATAATTTAATGCTGCATTGTGGATCGTTTCTTCACCTAGATTATTTTTTATTTAGGGTGAGGATTTTATTCTGCCAATTTCTTCCAGAGAGAAACTTGATCCTTGTTTTTCAAGTGATTTTTATCTTTTTTCCCAATCTTTCAGAAGAACAATATTTTTCAATTCCAGAGAATATTCTTTAGTTCCTAGAGTTCTCCGGAAGAAACAATATTTTTCAGTTCCAGAGAATATTCTTTAGTTCCTAGAGTTCTCCAGAATAAACAATATTTTTCAGTTCCAGAGAATTTTCTTTAGTTCCTAGAGTTCTCCGGAAGAAACAATATTTTTCAGTTCCAGAGAATATTCTTTAGTTCCTAGAGTTCTCTGGAAGAAACAATATTTTTCAGTTCCAGAGAATTTTCTTTAGTTCCTAGAGTTCTCCGGAAGAAACAATATTTTTCAGTTCCAGAGAATATTCTTTAGTTCCTAGAGTTCTCCGGAAGAAACAATATTTTTCACTTCCAGAGAATATTCTTTAATTCCTAGGGTTCTTCAAGAAGAAACAGTATTTTTTAATTTTTAGTTTTTAAATCTATTTTGAGTCTTACAGTCCTGAGATTTTATTTGGTACTTTAAATGACTACTTTATCGATTAATTATCTACTTTTAATGTTCCTTTCTGAAATATTGATCATCAATAAAAACTGATCGATTTAATAATCATTTTTACTACTAACTTAACTATAAATAATAGTAAAACAAAAAGGAATTTAAACATTTATTTTATCATCGCCTATATATATGATACACAAATTTTGATCATCAATACTTTATTTCTGATGTTATCATTTAAAAAAAATATTTTATCATGATATCCCAAAGATATATCGTTTATAACATTAAAGTTTGAAAGAATATAAAAGATAAATCACTCGCTAATTTAATCAAATATATATTCTCAATTTGAATCAATAACATTCTTTCAACGTTTGAAAGCTTTAAGAATTCACGTTTAGACAAGTTGAGACGCGTTTGAACAAGTACAGTATAAAGACGACATTACTTTTGTGATGATCTGATACTTTGACACTTTTCTCTATTAAAATTATTAAACTTTATTTAGTTACAGTAATATAAAACATCAAGAAAATATAGGAAAAGTTACGAATAATAACAAAACTTGTATATGTGCTGAAGGATGTACGCGTTTTAACCCACATAATTTAAATTTTTCGGTAAAATTTTATGCAATATAAAGAAGTGCAGACTTAAAAAAATAATTTAAACATTAATAAATATTGTATAACATTTATTTCGCATGATTTCTCGACTAACGAATCCTCAATTATCGAAGGATTTACATTCATTTTGTTATGAAACAAAATCGATAAAACGAACACGTGGCGTAGAATTACTTTTAACATTCTTCTTTTTTTTTTTTTAAGTAGAAAAATACAGATTAATGGAAATTGTCATTTCGATAAATGTTTTTCGAATAATTTGCGATTACATTCATGAATTTTTCATCATAAAAAATTGTTATAAATGGAAGTAATATTTGGACAAGTGCAAGTATGTAAACAAAAACTGAATTTATGTTTGATGTTTGCAGATCAGGTTTTGATTTTCCTGTATATGTAAATATAAATATATATATATATTTTATATATAATTCTTCGAATATTTCCATGTAAGAAAGTTTTTCATATATTATACTTTAAAATGACGGAAAATATAAAAAAAATGTACAGTAACCATAAAATATTTAAGTAAACAAGTTCATAAAAATTTATGACGTTTCTTCTTCCAATATTTCCCCCTGTTTTCGTCTTATAAATTAAAAAAAAAAAGGAAAATTTCAGAAATTTAAAATCGAACAAACCAGATAAATATTTGGCTTTAATGATGTTTACTTCCAGTTGTTCTTCTTCTTCTTTATACAGGAGCGAAAACCAAATCCTACCATTAATGCAAGGAGGAATGTTTGTATCTTCTTCATCGGAAACTCTAAAAATGAATGAAATTAATCTTTTATGTATCTAAAATGCGATTTTATTTAATTTGATTAATTTAACATAATTTAAAAGAACAAAAAAAATTTTTTTAAGACGAGTGACACCAAACACTTCAACAGCACTTCGAAAAAATAACCGTTACATTATAGTTTATTGTTTTAATTTTTAAGTAATAGACGATAAAGTGTCTAAAATGCGATTTTATTTGTTTGATTAATTTAACATAATTTAAAAGAACAAAAAAAAAATTTTTTAAGACGAGTGACACCAAACACTTCAACAGCACTTCAAAAAAATAACCGTTACATTATAGTTTATTGTTTTAATTTTTAAGTAATAGACGATAAAGGTTAGTAGTTAAATAAAGTAATTATACAAGTAAATAAATTTAATTAACCTGTATAAATCTGGTTGCACGGTACCGAGATACGTGGGTGATCCTATAGTATGCCATCTTGACAGCACGGGTCGAGGTTGAATGCATTCGGAGGTCGTTCTGGGATGCGATGGCAAGTCAAGCGATGCCGACTGAACCAGTGTCGACTTTCTGCTGCTGGGTGACAGGTATAAATAAAGTGGATCTGTCACATCTTCCGAACCCGACGAACTAAACGTGGGTATAGAATTCTGCACGGATCTGCTAAAAATAATTATAATTTTTGATAGTGGATAATTTTAATTATGTCCAACCTAATAACAACAACATTCGCTTATCTTTACTCATTTCCGCGAAAAGGCAAGGTTAATCGTTGTCGCCTACGTATAAAAGTGATTTGAAGCTAAAGATGCTGCTCGGATGAAGCTTCCGTTAAACGCAATACAGTCTATACGCCCACTCTTTTCCGTGTTTATAGTCACAAGGTGACCTTAACTTTGCTTTTACAATGAGGAAAATTATGTTTACACTGGCGGTCGTTATAAAAGTAGCAAGAAAAACACAATCGAATATTAAAATTTATTTTTCTCAGAACGATATGATGTTGACATTACAATTTAATTATTTTTCCATAAAACTAATTTAAAAATAAGATGGAAAATTACTTTTTACGTTAATTTAATCAAGGAGAATTTTTAAACAATCAATAATATTATATTATTTTTACGCTATCGAGATGTGGATAATCCAGTGATTAAAAACCAGACGATAAGAATAAAACGTTTGCGAACTGACAAAAATATTAATTTATCAGTAGTTGTAACCATGGATCCATGGTTGTAACTCGTTCTTTAATTATATAACTAGATAACAAGGGAAAAAATGTTTAGATTTAAATTAAGATGCGAACTTACAAAAATATTAATTTATCAGTAGTTGTAACCATGGATCCATGGTTATAACTCGTTCTTTAATTATATAACTAGATAACAAGGGAAAAAATGTTTAGATTTAAATTATAACCAAGATCCATCAACTTACGTAACATCTCATTCATCAGCAGGGATATAATTTGTGCTTGTTATCCAAGTTAAAACAACTCGTAAGATAACAAAGAGGATTATGTTATGATATAGTCAGAATGGTCTATCTCCATTTTTTTTTCTGCTAATAAATTTAACAACAGTTTAAACCTCATAAATCTCTTTATTACAAATATAAAACCCTCTATCTCCATTAAACCCCTTCATCACAATTATTAAACCCCTCAATCTCTATTAAACCCTTTACCACAAATATAAAACCCTTCAATCTCCATAAATCCGTCTATCTCCATTAAACCCCTTCATCACAAATATAAACTGTTTCATTTCAATTAAACCTCATCATCACAAATATAAAACCCTCTATCTCCATTAAACCCCTTCATCACAATTATAAAACCCCTCAATCTCTATTAAACCCTTTACCACAAATATAAAACCCTTCAATCTCCATAAATGGTGACGTAATTTATGGAAAATTCCTAATATAAATTTTTTTCTTATATCTGGTACAGGTAGTTTACCATTTAAGTTCGATACTTAGGATCGACTTAAACTTAATCACTTTCATTTATAATCGTCATTTTTCATGCGACAGCAAGTTACATCCATAATTTGCATTTATGGCATGGATTCAATGCATCAAAAGCTTTAAATAATTATTAAATGTAAATTTCTTTACATTTTATAATTATTTTCTGAGCACTTAAAAATTTTTTTTGGCTACGGTAAAAGTTTTTCGAATTTATTTTTAACAACAAAAAAAAAAATGTTTAGATTTAAATGATATCCAGGATCCTAGAACTTATGTAAACATCTCATTCATCAGTAGGATTATAATTTGTGCTGTTATCCAAGTTAAAACAACTCGCAAGATAACAAAGAGGATTATATTATGATCTGGTCAGAGTGGTCTATCTCCATTTTTTTTCACAAAAAAAAAAATGTTTAGATTTAAATGATATCCAGGATCCTAGAACTTATGTAAACATCTCATTCATCAGTAGGATTATAATTTGTGCTGTTATCCAAGTTAAAACAACTCGTAAGATAACAAAGAGGATTATATTATGATATGGTCAGAGTGGTCTATCTCCATTTTTTTTCTGCTAATAAATTTTCCATTATGACAAGCTTAATCTTCATAATACCGTACATTTTGCTTCCGTAAATCCAATCAATTATACAACTATCAGGAAAATAGATATTTTTAATGGGATAAAAATGACTACTTCCTTCTGCGATGTATCTATTTGCACACACGTAACTAGAAATGATCAAGCTGTGAAAATAATTTTGAATTATCCACTGCTTTTAAAATTATCGAATTAAATTAAAAATAAATTTAATGTTGATTATATCTACGATAATAAAATTTACTTACAGTTTGGTCTGATATATTTCTGAACTTGAATTTAATTCTGGTACAGCTGATATTTGCTTTTCAGTTTTTGGTCTCTTCTTTAAATAGTACCATAAGGAGATTATGAAAACTATAGCTGTGATCGCACCAATAGAACATGCTACTGTTATCCAAAAATATACTGGAAGAATACAAAAATTATTTCATTTTATTATAATTTTTTTAATTTAATATCTATTTATATAAGTACAGATTCTTAAATTGTCCATAATGTACAATATTTGATTATTATGGGATTATTGATTGGCAAATTATCACATATTTTTCACTTCCTCTTCCAATTTCACAATAGAAATTTCTTGTTATGGTTTGTTAAATTGCAAACAATATCATAATTCAAGTGTTAAAGTGATAATTTGTTTCATTCTATGCTTTCTTTGTAGAAGAGGAAACTATCTTTTCAAGTAGTAGTATCATGTGCAGTTATTATCAATAGTATGATTATGTAGAAAGTTTTTCGAGAGGTTACAAAATTTATCACAAATACAAAACCTCTCAGTCTCCATTAAACCCCTTTATCACAAATATAAAACCTCTCAATGTTCATTAAACCCCCTCAATCTCCATTAAACCCTTCATCATAAATACAAAACTTCTCAATCTCCATTAAACCCCTTCATCACAAATACAAAACCTCTCAATCTCCATTAAGCCCTTCATCACAAATACAAAACCCCTCAATCTCCATTAAACCCCTTCATTACAATTATAAAACCCCTCAATTTTCATAAATAGTGACATAATTTATAGATAACTCCTAATATAATTTTTTTCTTATATTTGATGGCAGTTACCTTTTAAGTTAGATACTCAGGATCGACTTAAACTTAATCACTCTCATTTACAATCATTATTTTTCATGCGACAGCAAATAAAATCCGTAATTCGCATTTATAGCATAGATTCCATGCATCATGCCAAAGTTTCACATGCTTAAATTGCATGCAAAAGTTCTTTACATTTTCTAACTATTTTTTTATCACTTTAAAAATATTTTTGCTATGTTAAAAATTTTTCGAATGTATATTTTTTAACTTTATTTTCATATTAAATATTTATTTTTTATGATAAATGTTTGCAAAGATGAAAATTAGGGTTTTTACTTAGTTTCCATTTCCATAAATAATAATTTTGACATTTTTACAGAACGAAAAGATTCGTTAGGAACAGAATTATCTTTGATAACATTGCATCTACGGGATTTGATAGTTCGACTTACGAATCAATTATTTCACAAGAGGGAAGATTAAACTCTATTCATAAATGTGAGAAAATTTATTTAATTTAAGAAACAAAAATTTTATCAGATGAAGGTTTATTCTTTATATATATATATATATAATGACCCAAAAATTAAATTTTTATATAAAAAAATTGAAAAATTAATAATATTTCGAATATATTTTACCATCTGTTATATCAGCGAATGCTACATTATTGCTTAAAGTATATTAAAATAAGCTGTCCTTCAAGTTGGAGATATGAAGCTTTAATCAACGAACTATCGACCGGGCAATGACGTTATGCATATCTTATCAGATGCAGGATATATCTTATGCCATGGAACATAATTTTCCAAGTTATAACTATTCAGTTCTGACGGAAATACTAAATGGCTTCGTTACATTTTTCCATGCATAATCTCACTAATGATTTCTGCTTTGCAGTTGGATCAATATAGATTTTTAGTTTGTCTTACGACAGCTGTTTATTGCACAGAAATTTTAGCAGACTATATAATAGTAATCTTTTTTTTATGCATTAAAATATTATATTTATAACTCGAATAATTAAATTTAATTTTTAATAACGTAAAATTCCATAAAATTTTAAATTTTATAAGGAAAAGAATTATTTAAAAAAACGTCTTATCTCTTTAAGGGGATGAATAATTAAAAACTCGAACATATGGCAAAAGTCAGATAATAATAATATTTAATAAAATGCCAAAAAAAAATTTAATTTAAAAATTTAAAATATTTTATTTTATATAATTCCAATAATAAAAAGAAAAAAAAATCATTTCGGTTATATATAACATAAGTATTATTATTTTCGAGAAATTTTATTGCATCAAGAAAATATTCAATATTTCTTTTTTTTTTTTGCATTAAAAAATCTGACAAAGAACTGCATAAAAGAAATTTTTAAATACAGAATTTTTTTTTATAATATATAAATCAAACTGCCTTAAACATATGACAAATTCAATTATTGTACCATATAAGAGTAATAAAAAACATAATTAATTCCTTTAAAACGCAATTAAGAATGTTAAATAAGATAATTAGAAATTTGCCGACAAAAAATTGCTACTGTAAACAAGATTTTCTTTTTTTTTTTCTAAAGATTTTAATTTGGCATTCAATCGTGCTTTAAAGAACTAACATTTCGTTAATTATTACTTCAGTAAAAATATTTGTAATGTTTAGTTTTTGACTATACATCATCTACCTTTTATGTTTACCGAACTCTTAGGAATAGGATATTGCACTAAAAATTCTCTTAGCAACCAATATAATCGATGTAAAAAATAAATACACTGTTTAATTTTTCTCCGGATACTAAAATCTCTTTTAGAGATTTTTTACAGATCTCTGTAAAGTAAGAGAAAAAATTTTTTCTCTTACTTTACAGAGAAAAAATTAAGAGAAAAAAAATTTTCTCTTAAAGAACTAACATTTCGTTAATTATTACTTCAGTAAAAATATTTGTAATGTTTAGTTTTTGACTATACCTTTTATGTTTACCGAACTCTTAGGAATAGGATATTGCACTAAAAATTCTCTTAGCAACCAATATAATCGATGTAAAAAATAAATACACTGTTTAATTTTTCTCCGGATACTAAAATCTCTTTTAGAGATTTTTTACAGATCTCTGTAAAGTAAGAGAAAAAATTTTTTCTCTTACTTTACAGAGAAAAAATTAAGAGAAAAAAAATTTTCTCTTAATTTGTTCGAATTTACACCTATGTAAAATTTTATTACATAAACTGATAACATTTAAAACAAATATTCGATAAAATGCGCTCATGTTACGCCTAAAATACATTTTTAATTAAGATGAACTAGATTTATGTCATATACTCTACCTAGATTTATTAATTATTCAATGTCGTAATTACTGAACGTGTCGTAAAAATTCGAGTTTTAATTAAATAAAAAAATAAATTTATATATCTGTATGATTATTTTAATACTGATATTTATCGTTAAACGAATAAAAAAAAATATTTTTCCAGATATTAAAACTGATTAGAAAGTATCAATAGTGACTTATATCAGTAATCATTTCTAAATTATACGTTTAATTAAATCTTTTCTTTATAAAATATGATTAAATTTACAAATTTTCCAGTAATATTTTTGTATATCAAAATATACGTAATATTTCTTATCAACTTTTATAATTTATGACTATTATTAAGAAAGAATTAATTTTATTCTAACTAATACTAGTAAGAGTGAGTAAACTTACGGTTATTAGTAGGCTTCAAAGAAACAGTTGATTGCTGTTTTGGTGCAGTCGTGGTAAGTACCATTTCCGTTACTTTCTACCTGTTGATATCGTGGTTGCTGTTCAGCGAGAAAGGACAGTTGCTAGCATGCTTGTGATAAAAGCGCAGCTTCTGAGGATACGCCAACGCTTTTGCAGGGACGGTGTGTGTGTGTGTGTAGTGTGTATATCGGTGCAAACTGACTGTCTCGTTGTCTACGCAACAATAAACGTGATCCGTTTCCTGTGCGAAAGGAAGTATTAAAAGTTGAATAGTTTGTTTATGAAATAATAAAGGGAGTTAATTATCTCGCACGTGTATTTATCATATACATAGCTAACTTAAATGCGTGTTTGAGAATGGCACACTTCACATTTCTAAACGGTAATTGATGCAATGATAGGGGATATTTATTCTGTTTAGCCTCAATAGAATTTATTATTATTGAGCAATATTGTATTTGATTATTTTTCTAATAAGCTCATATTTTTTTAATTTGTATACTTTACAATACCTCTGTTCCTCGATCTAATATGGAGGCATAATAGCAGAGCTTTTTCCTATGAGTAGAGTGCGCAAGAGTGATAGACCAGGCTAGATACAAGGTAAATGATCTGTAGAGCAGCTCATTCTGTGTAAGGACCCACGAATGGATAGGAACACAAAGAAAGCAGGTTACCCGCTTGCTGTTTACCAGCGCTTATTTAGGGACGAAAACCCCCCTACCTCAGATAACGCAAGAGGCTGACTCCACCCTGTCATTTTGATTTGGAACCATCTGTATAAATGTAACGCTTGTCATTTTCCATGTAAGATATTACGTAATCGACATGATGATAAAATGGATGAGGGAGTGATCGGAAGTCAGCTGGAACCTCCACCTGAAAGTCTTTCCCATCAATTTTTAACCTACCAGAATTAAGTGTAAAGTACAACTGACATTTTTCCCTTAAGAGAAGATCTAGCGGCATCTTACCCGACAACAGAATGACTGAGTTCCTAGATATAGTCCAATAGCCCTTAATAATCTTAATACAAATACGATGCTGAAATTTCAAAAGAAATTCCCTAATTTTAATTTTATCCAGAGAATCCCCCAGATTGGGCATGCATAACCAGCTGAGGTACAACCACTCCCTCATAAATAGATTCAATTATGTTTGAGTGTAGCCCCAATGTAGTGTCGAGACCATTGTAAATTTGTTTAGTAAAGCCTCTGTTTTGCCGAGGATGTGCCGAACATATGGTTCCCAAGATAGATTTTTGTTGATAATATGCCCTAAATATTTAAACTCTTTAACATAGTTTAAAACAGTTCCATTACGTCTGATAACAGGGTAGGTAATTTTGTGTTTTTGCAAAACTAACATGAGATTAGTCTTATCCGGATTAAACTTCAACTTATTCTCCTCTCTTCAATTTATAATTAATGATAGGATCAAATTCCCCTTTCTTTCGAGAGACCCGAAGTCGTTATCCTCAACAATCACCAAGCAGTCGTCGACAAAACAGACAATATTACACCCCTGCGGCAACTTAATATCAAAAATAGTATTCATAAGTATGTTCCAAACACCCAGTCTGCAGGCCGACCCCTGCGGACAACCCATGGAGATGTCATGCATGTGCAATATTATTGTATAATAATGTAACCTGTCTTCTCGAGAAATAATCAGTAGCCAATGTATATAAAACGTGGACACCCATGTACACGCAAATTGTATAAGATTTTAGGAACCCACACCCTGTCAAACACTGAGCTAATATCCAATGAAATCAGCAAACAATTACTCCTTTTTGAAAGTGCATTTTGTGCTCGCATTTGTGTTCCTACCCAATGAGACCATAGCGTGAATAAATGCGAAGAGATTCCCTTTAGTCTCCTCTTTCGTTACTTGTGAGATTAGGTAGTGAAATATATTCTTCCCCTATTCACAGACGCATAGATACATCTTTTTCTTGGTTTATACTACATTTCATCTCTTCAGATACCGCCGAGAGATTTTAGAAACTATCCCAGGCCGAAAGATAAAGGATGGGTTTCATTATCTGTTTGTATGTTTTTATTATATCAAATTTACAGTATTCTCGAAAAAAAAGTCATTTTTATAAGCTTCAGTATATCATTTCTATATTTGATTTAATATAAACTTGGAAACCTTAACATGAGTACCCATAGATACTTAAATCTAACGATTCGTAAAATCTTAAGGATTTATTTCTTAAATCATTTAAAGACTGAATAAAACCAGTAAACATATAAATCCTCCTTAAAATTTCTTAAATACCGAATTTTAAAGATTAAAAATAGATAAAAGATGGATATTTGTAGATACAGTCGATTCTCGTTATTCGCGGATTCTGTATTCGTGTATTTCACTACTAACACATAAAGCAAAGTATGAAAATGTTGGGAAGAAAGGTTCGCAGGAACCTAAAACTATATTTCCCATAGGCTTATTGGTTCATTATTCGCAAAGAATTTACAGAACGTAACTACCGCGAATAACGAAAATCGACTGTATGTAAAATTGCAGATTTCCTAAATAGAATTTATGTAACTAATTTAAATACTGAATTATCATTGAAAGCACTTAATATAGACTATATGAGAGTAAATATTAATTATTCATATAAATGTCACAGTTCAAATAACTATAAACATCTTAGATATGAAATTAAAATATTACTTATAATATTATACTTAATGTTTCATATGTTTTATGTTTGAACATGAGTCCAAAATTGATTTTCATAATTTCCTATTCAAGACTATTTTTAAGGAATCCGGATGTAAACATAAGAGTCCAAAATTGATTTTCATAATTTCCTATTCAAGACTATTTTTAAGGAATCCGGATGTGGGTATCTTTCCTCATTACATCTGTAGCTTTTATTATAAGCGTAATTATTCTATAGTAAAAATTATTTACGTATAATTTTAAAATTTAATTTTAAAAATTATATAAAATTGGAAACAATTTAAATTTATGTAGAAAGAACATACTTTGAATGTATTTATATCTTCCTTTCTAGTTGGTTTTTCAACTAGTTTATGTCTATCTTCTTTTACAAAGCTATTATTCAAAATAATTGTAGTTATTTTAATATTTATTACGAATGTTTAAAAAGGGTTATTATAAAGACACAGATTAGTTGAGACAGATTGGACACTCTCATAGACTCTATTGTATACAAGAAACGAATGGAGCGCCTCTATGGAGAGTACTTGAAATGAAGTCAACTATTAATAAAAATGATGTTTTAATCTGTTGAAAGTTTTAATTATAAAAATTTTTTGTAATAAAAAAAATTTTTTGTTATGTTGCCATAAGATTCGTAGAAACAATAATAACCGACCTTCCACTATCTACAACAAAAGTGAAATGAGTAACGCCAGGTACTGCCAATAGTGGCAGCACTTCGAACAAGCCAAGTGTCCCATCTGTATCAACTAATCTGTGTTATAAAGATTACTGTATATAATAATAATTTTTTTTTTTCAGTCATTTAAATACTCTTAAGAAAATCTAATATATTGATTGAAGTTAAATTAATTGGATGAAGTCACATAAGAATCATATCTCTATAATCTATAACAGTTGACAGTTTGTATACTGTACTATATACTTTATAATAAACTATTGATGAAAATCAAGTGACAAATAAAACTAAAAATTGATGAACTAAATGATAAAATATAAAATGTCTGTCAGCATTTCCGGAAATACTTTATATAAATAGATTTCATCCAATTTAAAACCAGAAATGAAATTCTTGTCGTTCTCCCATATGGATATGTGGGAGACCAAGTATCAGATTTCATTTTAATTCCAGTTATTTGCTCTAAGTGTCAATAAAATGTGAATTTACAGTGAAACTTTAATTTTTTCTTGCTATGAGTGCCGCTTTTCGCCGAGATGTTCCAGTTCTCACCTTAGGCCATCCACATCTCTAATAGGATCAGCCATCAAGTGGAGGATGGAGTTTAAAGGGATGGGTCTGAAGTCTCTTGAAAAAAACTGTAGGTTCCTTTTATGGGAAAAGGATATTTGTTTACCTTCAGAAATATTTTTCTAGATGATAAATAGACTGTGAAGAATGCCTATTTGTTTACATTTTTCTCCCTGAGGATGATTTTGGAAAAACCTGTGGGACTAGGAATTGAACCTGGATCCTCTAGACTGGAAGCAGAGAATGCTTCTACCAATTCCAACTATCTGAAATAGGAAGTAGTGAAAACATGATATGATATACTATTAAATGATGAGTTAAATAATAATTGTATGCTGAAGATAATTCATATTGAAGAGGTTTTGCAAAAGATCTTTGGCAATTTTTATAATATATGAGAATAGATTGTCGAATTATTTTTACGATTATTTATAAGAAGTTATTTATTATAGTTATTATTTGCATATATACAATGTGATAATATTAAATATTATTTTTAAGAAAGTGAAAAATAATTTGAAGAATTATTCATTTACTACCAGGCAACTTCGAATTATTTAAAGAAAATATGTGTTTATTCATTAAAAGATAAGATATTGGTGGAAAAATTCTTGTGTAGTGCAATAAAAAAATGTATAATATCAAAAATATGAAACAGTCTAACAAAAAAATATATATTTTTAATAAAAACTATCGATCAAACTTGAAGAAATACTATATAAAATAAAACCTTTTATTATGAGATTTAATACATAGATATTTAAAAAGTTGATTGATTTAAGTTTGTTGTTTTGTTTCCTGTATACTGCTTTGAGAGTTTCAGTATTTTATATAATTAAAAGAAATACAAAATTATTAAAATAATTTATGATCATTGTAAGCTTGGCTTACAATGACAGCAATAATTTTCCATTTATTTTATTGGTTATTTGAATTCTTACGCTGTTGAACGTGTATGACAAATACAGGATGGTAGGTCATCACTGAGATAGCCAGAACTCAATGAGATCAGGCAATATGTTGAAGGCCAGAGATCAACGAAACAATTCCGGAACCCTCTGAAAAATAAACATGCCTTGGAAATAATTCCGAATCATACAGGTGGAAAATTATCATTCTTTCCCATGAAATACTGGATTGTTTGCTCAATGTTAGAAAAACGACGCCGGCCGCCATGTTGTTGGTGAAGTATTTTCGCGAACGTAAATTCGATGATATAGCAAATTCACTTTGTTTTGATGGCCAGACGTAATCCCGATGTGATAACCAGATCCAAATAATTAATAAAAACGGGTATTGTACCCCTCTATTATACCATGTGATCCAACCATTTCAGCTGCTTCGTTTTTGCTGACAACTGACCATTGGAGCAGGCAATCCAGTAGCTCTTTTCACATGGTTTTCATTCGAAATTGTGTAAAATTGTTCCGGTTCAGTGGCTTATTGTCAGCTGAAAATAAATAATAAAACAATCTAAAATATCCGTTTAATTTTTCGATATTCTACCTAAAAATGTAAGGCCTATTCCAAAATTCTTTCTAGGACTATTTATAAATGCTTCAATCAGAGCGGACAAATAGGGCAGGTGGAGCTCGAGAATTTGATCGAATAATTAGTTTGTTAACCTGATTTTAGGGAAGAAATGTTGAATTACAGAAATCCGTAATTAATTTTCATCATATTATGTGATGCGTAACTATATTTCACTATTATTCAGAATAAATTATTAAATAAGTGGAAGAGCAATATTTATTTTTAATGATGACGATATTAAACAGATCTTTGTGTATTAAGAGGACTTTAAAGATGCAGTTCTTACGTTTTATTACCTTAATTCAACAAGTTAGATTATGATCAATTCATATGTCTACAAAATATGAATTATTTTCTATAAATTATTGACTCGAAAAAATTTGTTTTTATTTCAAGTTAAAATGTCAAACTTATCATTTTTTTAAAGCAAAACTTATTTTAAAAATAAATTTTTAAATGCTCTTCCTAGAGAAGTTTAATTTATTCTCGCTAGATGGCGGTTTTGCCACGGGATCTTGCACTGAACTCGGTCAAGTATGTCGGTAGAGGTTAAGTTCAATGTTATCAGAGTCACAAAATATCAATTATAGCAAATAAACAAGCGAACGTTTGTTTTCTCACAACTGTCAAAGAAATGTTTGTTTTTTTATATTCGTATTCAACATAAAATAGTGCTCTAATGGCGACATGTTAACGAAAACAAATGTTTTTTTATTTTTTTTTATGAGTATGAATCTGAAAAAGTTGCAGAGAAAGTAATTTAAGATGTTTACAACTTTCAACTGTTTTTTGTTTTCTTGCGTAATTTAATTAAACTACTCTACTTTTTAGTTCAAGTCGACTGAGTACATCACTAATGCTAATCTATCAACTTTCACTAAAATTTTCTTATTTATTCTCAATAAAAATAAAAAAATTAATTTAGTTAGCATTAGTTAGTGGGTAATAAAATAGCTAAAAAACTTGTCGAATATTCCATATTTACTATAGGAAAAGGCAGTTTTGTCCTTTCTATATACTTTGCAGGGAATAGATCGCTTTCCGTTTTTTTTTCGAGTTAATTATACAAATAAACTAATTTTTTCAAAAAATATTGACTATCATTGCCAATACATGGCGAAACCAGCGTATGGGAATCGACTCCTTCAACTCTCAGGCTTCTGGAGTCGAACACTCGCGACTCCATTCGCAACTCATCACTACTTAAAATGTCTATGAAACGGGAGGCAAGTATTCTAAATCACGTGATCAACAAAGTCTACGTCAAAGAGTGACGTGTATGTCAATCATCTCTAATCACATGACTTCTTTCGCTTCCTCCTGTAAAAATGGCTGGCATCATCCGCGTTGAGAAAGAATCCACTCAATATTGTCGAAGTATGATGTGTAGACAAATAAATCAAAAAAGGTTGATTTTAAATCAATGTAGATTGCGTTAATTGATTTGTAAGTATAATATTTTTACAAAATATTGCTTATTTCGAGGGTGGAAGTTCTAACGTTCACCCATTTTTTGATAGTTTGGATCATTTAGAAAATAAGGGATGATTATTTTATAGCTGATATTGGATATAATATATATACCCGGCAGTTATATATACAGAAAACTGCTGGGTATATATACACTGTTTCGCTTTCTGTTTGTCAATTGCAGTAAAATTTCCATTGCATGTTTTGTTACTGCATCTTTTTATCATTTAAACTGTTAAATATTTTTTTTTCATGTTTGGAAATGATGGAAACTTCTAAATATTTCTGATATTTTCTGCCAAACAAACATTTTAATAAAATCTTATTGTAGCGAGATGTGATGACATCCTGCTCTAAATCCAGTTTTCTCAAATATTGCATCAGGCATTTCAATGTTATAAGTCTGGAATTTTGTCTGTGGTCATACTTATCCCAATAGTGAATTAAATTTAGAAATTTTTTTAAATAATAATAAATTTTTATGTATTTATTTCAATAAATACAATATTATTATAAAGTGACCAGATGTTTAATGTTGGAATACCGGATGTGTCTAAAAGAAAAAGAAACGCTTAGCACGTTCGTGAGGACGTCACTTTCTTAGTTTATTTAGTTGTGCGTCATTAAAATGTCTTGGGGCTATCTTTTTATGCGTTTATTAATATAAAAATTACAAATACACATACTTCTGATAAATTAATAAAAAAACCTTCTTTTCATAAAAAATTAATTACACAGAACATTACAGTCTTAATATAAAAAATATCAAACATGACTATATAGATACAACTATCAATATAACGAATAATATTAAATAAATAATTACATTATTTTTATTTAATTAAAAAAAATTGGGATAAAATTGAAGGGTTTGTGAAAGATTTGAACAGCAAGAGCAGTGACAGGAAAGTCTGAGGGGTTTGTGAAAGATTTGAACAGTAAGAGCAGTGACAGGAAAGTCTTAATAATTATTTGTTTATGTAACTCCATTTTTTCATTGAACATCCAATAATCCAACAAATCTCTGAAATCCAACAAGCTCTGGAACCATATGTGTCAAATTAGGGAGACTCTACTGTATGTGAAAAGAATATATATGTCTAAAATACTGACCTAAACTTCTTTTGACAAATTTCAATGCAGAACTACATTACAATATTTTCAATGTAAACATATTGAAACAAAAATGACATTATAAAATCTTTAGATAGGAAATTCTTGTATAAATATTAATGTTATATAACTCTTTCATTTTTATTTTTTCACTCTTACAATTATATAATTCTTTCATGTTTCAATTATAAATTCTTTAATTTATTTTTGATTTTATTGACTGATTATTTATTCTTTTCTCTGTTTATCGAATTGCTTGATTTGTGACTTTTTTTATACTCCTTTATGTTTAAATATTATTTATTAGTGCACATGCTCGTTTACTTATGATCATTCGAAGAAATCTTATGATTTGTAAAAGAATCTTATGATTGCTTTTACAATATTCCAAACTTTGCTATTTTCATAATTTATTAGTTAGAAATATTTTTTATTAAAAATTTATACTCAGCAAACAGCTGCATTATAATATACTCAGCAAACAGCTGCATGATAAAATAATTGTTTATCATCTTTGAGGATTTGGATTCAGTTACAGACAATTTTATCACCTTGGAGACTGGATTCAATTCTGGATGATTTTATTTCCTTGGAAGATTCAGGATCAAATTCAGACAATTTTACTACTTGGACAATCTGGTCTTCCATTGTTTACTATTACTACTAAAATCAGTATCATTATCAGTCATTTTTGACTTATGATTTTTTTGATCTACAATCGAGTTATCAAAACATAAGCCCAATCATAAATAATGGAGCACCTGTATTTAAAATTATTTTGTTGTTTAATCACTTCTTTAATTCATAACATTTTATTATAGTAAATAAAAATTCTGATTAATTGAATATAAAAACAGTTATAAATGTCAATTTTTAATAATCCAAATAATAAAATGTCAAAATAACAATATAAAATAGAATCATTTATTTTATGTTTATCATAGTCATTTGTTTTTAATATTATCTAATAAAATTTTTTAAATGTGAGTTTACATTTGAATTAACTTATTTTGTTAACTAAATATATTCAATAATGTATTTCAAATTATTATTAAAAAATTTATATAAAATTTTTCAATTTTATTTTTCTAGAACTTCTGGATCTTCAGCCTCTTCCTGTTTCTGCTCTGGAAGATATATATTTTGAATCAATTTATAAATTTACTCATTTTAATCCAGTCCAAACACAGATTTTTCACACATTATATCACACTGATGTTAATGTATTGCTGGGAGCTCCTACTGGATCTGGTAAAACTATTGCTGCAGAAATTGCCATGTTTCGTCTTTTTCGAAATTATCCTGGTACAAAGTTGTGTTTGTTAAATTTTTTATTAGAGCTCTCTGTAAATTTATCTATTCTGAAACTTGATAAAAATTATTATTTAACTTTCTAGAATTTAAATATACTTTACATATTTAGTTCTAGAATTTTTAATGCTATAAGGTAAGTGCACGAAAGGCTGACACTTTAAGAAGAAAAATTCACATTTTGCTCTTTTATGAATAAGTGTATAGGTGAAATTTTTAATAAATCATTACTTGAAATATTCTAAATTCTTCACAGGAACTGGAAAAATTGCACTTAACTTGTAATATTTTTTCAACGTTTCTACGCTCAGCTGCGTTTTTTTGAGATCTAAAATTCATTTACTACTGAAAAAACTCTTTCCGTTGCATTATCGGTGACTGGCAAGCATAATGCAAATTCAATTATTTTCTCAATATTCCTGAATGGTAAGTTATTCGTATCAAAATGATTAAATATTTCTGTCCACCTTGCATTGGTTGCATTTTTTGTTCATTCCCAAGCATTTGCTTTTGCATCAACAACAAATTTTTTTATACATGTTACAGGATAAAGCCGAATTCAGGAAATACTAGAATTTCCTAACGCTGATAGGACGTTCTAGTATTTCCTAGGCCTAATTCGAAATGCCGAACATTTCTTATTCAAAGTCCGGAATTTCTAGTTTTTCGTAGTCAAAACCCGAAGTGGCAAGTAGTTAAAAACAAAAGCCTTCATTTCTCACGTATTCCCATTCAGAGTTCGATATTTGCCAGTAGAAATTTCTTTCTTTAGAGAAAATCGGCAAGGATAAACAAATGAGGAAGGCTGCAACTTGCGACAGTGGAAGTACACAAGGATAAACCCACTTTCAATGCATGAAGCATTGTGTATCTAAATTATGTTTGTGCAAAAAATATAACATTTTGTGTAATTCTAAATTAGGGGTGGACAACCTCCGGCCCGCGGGCCACATTATTTTATATCTAATACCAACGCTATGTATACTTACATATCTGTACCTTCTCTAAATACTATTATTATCAATTGTTTTTCTTTTGGCCCGTGGCCCACCATAAATTTTTCTATACGGCCCCCTACGTTCTAAATGCTACAAAAGCTTACTTTGCAAAAATAATTAAGATATACCTAGTTGTTTTTTTCAACTTTTAAAATTTTTTACTTCATATTTTATATTAAACTTTGACTAATAAAAATATCAAAACATTTGTCCATAAAAATAATAATAAATTTTAATTGGCAATTTCAGTTCTTTAAACTTAGCTATGTAATAATGAATGAGAATGTTTTCGTCTTATTTCATTTTCTTTACAGAAAATAACAATGAAATTATTTTCTGTCGAGTAATAAAAATATGCATTACGTTCATTATAATAATGTTTTTAATATATAAGAACTTGTTTTGGGGATTTTTAGCGGTGGATAAGGATCCAGAGACGAACCCAGAAGAGCAGATCTAGACAGAGCAAGACTGTACAGTTCATTCGTTCCTCTTTGCGGTTCTCCGATAGAGAGAGAAGAATCGGAATTTGCTGTATATCAGTCAAAGAAAATTAATAAAGCTTGATGGTGAATATTCCTCAGTTTTTCCTTCTTTATTCAACCTATAGTGAAAAAGACTTCTCCGATTATCCAATTATGAAAGACTCTAATTAAAAGAAACTTTTAATATCATAAAGTATTTTCTCTGCCAGTCTATTGTCGGGATATATCTGTAAGTATAAATCTCTCACTAATAAAGGAAGCTATGGTTATATTTGATTGACGGTAGTCTCTGTCTGCATCGTTAACTTCAGTCTCAGCACCCTCCTTACCCGCAATACGCCATTTACCGCAATAAGGCTTAACGACTGTCAGTTTCGTATATTGGTCCCGTGCGCTTCATAATTAAGGCCGTGACACACTGAACGCGATGCGAAGCGGACAGAAAAATTTGCATCCTTCGCTTCGCGTTGCACTGCGCGGTAACTTATCTACATTGCAGTCGAGTTACTTCCCTCCCTTGTTTCATGGATTTGCCGCTACAGGTCGTTTGCGGAGTGTGGTTTGATTTGTTATTAGAAAGCAGTGATCGTATATTTTCGGTATTCTTTTAATCTCATGTGATATAGATATGGTCTTTTTTGTACTTCCAAAACAAATTCTATATCTGAATCTTAACTACACGGTTGAACTTTCGCCATTTTCCAAGTATATAAAACATTCGTTTCTATTGGTTGATTGCTTCCTTCGCGTCTTGCCGCACCGTATTTGTTCACGCGTGCTGATTGGTCAAAGTTCAACTTTTTCATTTCCTTTCGCGCGGCTACGCGCGTTAACTCGAGCAGCCGCACAGGAAAAGCTAATCAAAGACACATTGTACGCGCGTAACCGCGCGAAGTTGCTTTTTTATGCTTCGCTTCGCATCGAGTTCAGTGTGTCACGGCCTTTATCCATTAGGTACTATACAGTTCGTTCCAAAAAGGTAGTCTGCTAAGCGGTAGATGTTCGCTACTTTAGAATACTTTCAAACCAATGCAATTAATCGGTTCAGGTGCGAATTCGAGTTTGCGGAACTTTGGACGATTCCATATATTTTTTTCTAAGCAACAGGGTTAGGTAGGTTTAATGACAGGTGTTCAATGATTTTACCAAAAATTGATTTTGAGCATAATTAGGAAAGTTTCAATTTATTATTTACAAATTAATCTATGTTGTTAGAAAGTTTCACTTTTATTATTACAAATTAATCTATGTTGTTATTAATTTTGGCAAAATGTTTATTATTTACAAATTAATCTATGTTATTATTAATTTAGGCAAAATGTAACATTATATAGTCGTAACTAAACGAGTAATTAAGCGATAAATTATTAAAGCACCAAGCAAATGCACCGGCAATAACATAATGGCGACTGAGAAGTATTTTATTTTATCGTTTTATTTGAAAATGTATTCTTCTTTCTGCATTTGTAATGAAATTAAAAACTGTTCCAAACGATTCTCATTGATAAAGTGCTTATTATCCGTTCGTTCAGTGTGTCACGGCCTTTAGACTCGATGTTAGAAGCCGTCCTTTACATTGATTTTCTCCACCACCAAGATGGCGGACACGAATGTAAATTCAACGAGGTAGTAAATTGAGTTTGTTTTGATAACTACACTTATCCCATTTATATTAATAAGTGCGATGACCAGATCCTAATAATTAATAAAAAGAGTGTAATACCCCAATATCGAGTATTATATCACGTAATCCCACCAATTCAGTGGGTTGAATTCTGCTGACCACTGACTATTAGAGCAGTCAATCCAGCATGGAATAATTCATTACCAACTTCAGAAAGGACTAAATATAACCTTATATTTATTATTTTTATTATATTATTATTTTTTATAAAGGATGATTATGTAGAGATTTATCGTACTATCATTTCATTGGATTTGTAAATTGTTGAACGACTTTTAATAGCAATTATTTTGAATGGCGGTAGTAAAAAATTGAATCTTGTTGGGACGAAGATCTCCTTCCACATATACAGTTTTATTTTATTGCAGATCTTATTGTTAATGATGACTGAAACATAAATTAATTTTTACACATTAGTTATTTTAAATTTGACTGAATCATTGATTTGATTTTATATTAGTTATAATTATTAGATTTTTAGCTATTTTATTAACATCTTGCGTCGTATTTATGGGATTTAAATTATTTAATGCAACTATCATATTATAGTTTGATCTAGGTATCTGTTTTTATGTGATAGCCAATTTTTCCTGAGCACTGCTCTAAAATGCTAAATGGCGAATGCGATAAATGCTAAAAAGTGCTAAATTTCTGAATTTAAAATCTAAAAGTTACTGCTCATGTATATTCCATGTGTAATATGGTGGCTTAACTAAAAATAGCCCATACGAATCATATAAATGGAAGTTAGATTCTAAACCACCAATAGTTAATATATAGGAAATGTTTTAGAAAGAAATATTGATACAATATTGAATAAATATTGTTTATTCTTTGTAACAGAGAAAAATCTACATTTCATCGTTGCCAACATTTTATATAATTAAAAATCAAGAAAATACTAATTAACATTAAAAATACATGCTTATAGGAAACTAATAAGTTAGTAACAAAAACATAATGAAAAATAATTTTTATAATGTCATTTTATTAGGATTGATTAATTACTAAGTGTTAGGAGATTCCAAGCGATCACCTAATCAAAAATGACAAGCTACATCACTTTTTTAATTACGCTTTTCATCCTATTCAATAATAAGCAGTAGTCTGATTTTTGGGTCAACAGATGTCATTTTCTATTCTCTAAGAATGTTAAGTGATTAGGGCTAAACAAGATCTTCCAAACGTTTCCTACTCCTGTGGAAGGATTGAGATTGATTGTGGAGGATGGGAATCGACAAGCAAGGATCGGACCCCATGATAAATATTTTCAAGCGGTGGGATCCGGGTCCAGCAAAGTGGAAAGCCAAAGAGTTTTCATGCGGACAATCCGGTAGACTGAAGCAGGCTGTTTCAAATCCCTCGTGAATTGCTGAGACCCGTGTTGGAGTTTGCTTCTATGCTATTTTATGGAATTTCAACCATTAATGGAAAGAGCACTCAGCCACATGGTCTCACTGGAAACGTCCTTCAATTCTGGAGGCTCTGGATTCAATTCGCGGGTCCCACACCTTTAAAAGATTTTTCAGGCGGATCCGGCTCTTGGAACTTAATCATACTGCTGACCCCACCAAAGGTGTGGACAGTCTGTGGTGGGCACTGGAATGCCCCGTGGCTTAGCTAAATTATCCACTGGATAGAAAGTAACTTTAAGTCATACAGAGGAACTGGAATAATCCAGTTCCTCTGTAATAATAAATGGAATAATCAAGCGAACCCATCTCCTGTAAAATATAAATTGGTATCGACAAAACATTTCCTGGGCCAATTCAGAAGCATTTTCTCGAAACACAGTTTAAATTTTTAAAAAATTATACCGATTACAATTCGTAAATCTGTGTAAACGAAGGTATATGATATTATCCTATTTGTAACTATTATATTGTTTGGAGTGATTTGTTGAAAGTACTGAAATAAAATATATCGCCTGCTTGCTGTGATTTACAATTAATGCTGTGTTTCAATGCAGAAAAATTAAAAATATGAAGGCTATCACCTATCTCATAGGAGAAATGATGCCATTGCGATACAATTAAAGACAATTTGCCTGAACGCTCAGTGCAGCAAAGTCACAGTCGAACGTGAGAGAACGTGATTAATGTCTATAACAGGGATACATAACGGGGGTATTAATACCTTTAGAGGTATGGGAACCAAATGCTAGATATATGGACTTGATCTTTGGGTATTAGCATTTATATTAAAATATTGTAGAGAAGTTGATATTTGTATATTTGTCATTTTCATTTTCGTGAGGTAAAGGGGATATTGGACCATATTGGACAATCCATTGGGGTCTAAAGTCATCAAAAGTTTAAGAACTCCTGGTCTGCAAGTAATTTATATATTATTTTAAGATCTGTTATGTAAATTTTACCTATAAGTTATAAATACACTTAATCTAAAGAAGTTTAACATAAACTATTTTGAATAACCCTTAGAATTGGTGTCATAGGTGTTGGAATACTTATATTTAGAGTTTTATAGAAGGAAAGTTATATTATTTTCTTATTGCTATTCACAATATTCGATTTTTGAAATAACATACATAATATATATGTATATTATAATGCTTATATTAAATATTATATATATAGTATCATTTGTATGGTGTATATTGTGTCCATAACAATGAAACAATTACTTTCATAATGTATTCAGTGTAATGGAATTTAAAATTTCTATAGTCGAAAGAATATAGTATTAATATCAGCAAAAGTTTATTGATGCAATTAATACTGTATTCCTGTATTGCATCGTAGAGTTTTATTTAATTATACTCTATTTATATTGAACAAATATGTTTTATCTTATAAATATAAATCACCATCATCAGCAGCACCATTTCTTATATCATCCACTTCTGTATATATATGCTCCTTTTGTTTGTTTTGCGATATTTCGACATTTTCAGAAATGTGGAATTTTGTTGTCGAACGACGTTTAATGAAATTTTCTTTTGCAAATATCTGACCAAAATATTTGTACATCAAAGAAAGAAGAACAGGTAGAACGAACATTGCATGAAAAGCAGTTAGGAATGAAATAAGGAATACAATTTTTATAAACGTCAAAACAACGTAAACGTTATCAAACATGATTAATATTCCTAATATATTTGATAAACAGCCCTGAAATATTGGAAAAGAAATACGATATAGTGAATCCATTAATTTTTCGTTGGCTGTTTTATAAGAGGACATTACAAATGCGTAACAAAAATGGGCAGGATAATTGACGCAAAATCCTACGCATAAAATCAAACTCAATAAAGAAATAGTGTCCAGATTGACATTCCACATTCCCATAAATCCTAAGGTTCCTGCCATGCTGGAAACAACAGACAAAGCCACTACAAACACACAAGTTATGTTTGAAATAACGCTAAAATAAACAATTAATATTAAAATGCTCGTTACCCAAAATAACTGATAAAGTATACCCTTGATGACTAATCCCTGTTCTATGACATCCGAGAAAAGGCAATGGATTAAAACAGGTAATGATGATTCCTCCGCTATCTTCCAGAATTTGCTTATCGTTTCTGTTTCTATTTGGGGGCTTGATAAATCCTTCGTCATAATAAAGAATCGGCTGCATATAATCTCTGATCCATCGTCACTAAATACAATATCTCTAGAAAACTGCTCGGCAGCTTTGAATTTCAAAAATATATCACGAAGTCCATGTACGAAATCAATTTTGTTAGACATGTTGTATCCATTCAACGAAAACTTTGCAACTGGATGCTCTTGAAATTCTTTATAATATTTCAACCAAGAAACGGTGAAACGGGAATCAGCCACATGAGGTTGCGATTCAAATTTTGCAATGAGTTCTTCTACAGATTTTTGCACTTTGATATCAGAATAGTCTAATGTTTTATTAATAATTATTTGGATAGGATATGGATATTCAGTGAAATATTTGTAGTGAATTTGAAAACTTTCTGAAGCAGCGGTACCATATGGAAATATTTTATTCATTTCTAAGCCCTCTCTTAAATGAAGAATACCCCAAATTCCGCAACCAAAATTGGTAAAATATAAGACCAATATAATTGCTTTCATAATCGAACTGCTGATTATCTTTCTTAATATATCTTTAAAAGATTTCATGAAGAAGTCTTCTTGTATTCCTTGATTGATTTGAAGATAAGAATCTTCAGATGCTAAAAAATACGTAAAATATTAAAAATTAGATTTATTTTAAAATATGTTTATATATAATATTCATATTAATAAATAGATTAGTAATTTTAATTATACGATTGGAATTTTATTGTAAAAGCAGTAATGACAATTCATGCAGAGTAAAATCTTTTTATGGGGTATCTACCGTAATTTTGTTATTCCGGTTTTTCAATGCCATATTTCAACCATTTCTGATTAAATTGTAGTGTCTTTCAGGTCCAGTAGCAAACTGCATATGCAGTACTCTTAGCATAATTATGAAAATCGGGATTCAATGCCGGGTTCGATTGATCATTAAAATTGTTTTAAATATTGACTGAGATCTGATCCCTGTTTCTGTGGATTGAATGCTGACGCTTTTCTAAAATTCAGCCAATCTGATTGGAATTATTGCGTTTATCTGAGCATCCCAACGATCAAAGGATAATGATAAACAATTGATATAATGTTATCTATGTTATAATTATAAAACGCATGTATATATTTCTATTGATCAACCGGCTGGATTTACAGTAATGATGAATAATGATGACGTGCCATCTAGCATTATCACGAGGATAAATTCATCTTCCAGCAGAGAATAGTCGTCAATTTGAAGTATGTACTGATTTTTTTCATTGTTCACTTTTGTGTTAGTTTGGTTAAGCCGCCATATCCTCATTGGATATTCTGTATCTGGCGATGGCCACTTACAGAGCCGATCACAGCCTTGCCAACACCCATGATGGGGTCAAGTGATGGTTGAAGGATGTGTTTCAACGCCGGGCCTGGATCCCTCTGATAAACTGGAAGTGCGGGACTTGGATTTGAACCCAGAGCTTTCAGGATGGTAATCCACTTCTTTATCGCGGCCATCCGGCCGATATTTTTCTCAATCATTCGATTAACATTATCAAAAAGTTCGACCGGATGATCGGGTGGTAAAGTTGTGCCTTAAACCCTGGATATCCGGGTTCAAATCCGGATTCCACACCTCCAGTTTTGAGGAGGGGTTGGGCCCTGCCGTTGAACTCCATCCTTACATCATTTGGTTAACTCCATCATGAGTGTTGACCGGCATGTGATGGGGTTTAAGTGACTGCCGCTAGATACAGTGTTCGAGACGTTGGTACAGTCACGAGATGATTCATGTTCAACTGTCTTTGCCACGTCCACGACTTGTCGTGTTCGAGTGATGCTTTGAGTTTCCTCCTATAATGGGAGGACCTGCCGCCGTTCTGTTTTCAGTTGCTTGGCGGTCTTCTATACCGCCCTATTTCAGGCTAATGTTCCGGTTGCTTCGACAACTCCAGGCACAAGAGGTTGAGGTTGGAAGGATCTTCCGTCCGGCAGGCTGGCTGGATCAGTTTGGCCTCTCTTGTTGATAGTGGACCGAGAGGTGGTGACTTGTCTCTGCCGCTCAGGTGATGATTAAAGTCGAGTTACATATAGCAGAATGGACCCCTATAGTACGTATAGGTGAAGCTGGGCCATGTTGCCTTTTCGCACTCTGTCTTAGTATTAAATGAGCATAATTGACTAGATACAGTATATTCCTCGAGCAATATTGCGGCTTAATCAATCTAACGTAACCTAACTTAACATTATCAAAAGGCGGCCAGTTGGCCGAGTGGTAACGCGTTGGCGTGGCATGCTGGAGGAACCGGGTTCGTGTCCCGGGTCTGGTCCCGGAATTTTTTCGGGATGCTGGGCCCGGCCTGGTGATCCCCGTCCTCCACCATCCTGCCCCCCTCCACGGGTGTGAGTGCAGCCCGTGGTTGGAACTGACCCGCCCCCTTAGTAATCTCCCTGATTGGAAAGGGGGCGTAAAATATGCAAACCTTAGTAATCTCCCTGATTGGAAAGGGGGCGTAAAATATGCAAAAAGAACCTCATAATCCAAGATACCTTGTATTCCGTAAAAATGAAAATAAAAGAAAAATAACATTATCAAAAGAGTTTTACAAGTATTTGCTACTTTTCAATCTATTGATCAAGTGTGGACGGCCTGCAGTAGGAGCTAACTAAGTAACGGGCAAATTTTATCCCTGCTAAATTTTTCCATATCCAAAACTGTAATCGGCGGATGGTAGAACAGAAGAATCGAAGGGCGGATCTGTGTCATCTGCAAGAATCAGTCAAACATAAAAGAGTTCACGGATGTTTTGTAGATATCATTCAAACCCATTGATTTTTCTCTTTTCAGATAAATTCGAAGTGACTCTGATGAAAATCTTATAGCACTTTTCAGTCTAACAGATATTAAACGGTAAGAGAAAGCAACGCCCATCAGGTCCATCAAATGGAAAGGGATTGACCAGGTAGTGGAGATGAATTTGAATACTCCCTCGATGGCGTTTTCACCTTGTCGTGGTGAGGGAGCTTGTGTGTTCCGATGAATTTAAAAAAATATAAAAATTGAACTTGAATGTCAAAATGAATTTTGTGTCATTATGTCTGTTTTGGTTTTCTACTAAGAGTTTATGTTTGTGATGGTTAGTCAAATTTATAGTTTATGTTCTACAATGTCTTTCTGAAAGTTCGGTATAAAGACAAGTATAACAGATTTTAATTGTTACATATTTACATATTATTTCTATTTATTTTAATAAAGATATAACTATCATTCTCTCTTAAAATTTTAAATCTTTCGTCCAAAGAATTGTTTTTCATTACACATTTCATAATTTTACAATTCATTTTGGCGCCTATATCAATCCGGCGCTTGCTTCATCACCTCATCTATGGAACTGGCCCTGTTCTCATCTTTCCCATGTTTCAAAAACTCTTTTACGCGCTAAATCCCTACCCTGCTTCGGAGAGCATTATCGCCAGATCGCCACTATTCGAAATGTACATTCAAATATGAGGAAGAGAAAGACTAACATAAGTCAAAATATGATTATGACACGCAAGATTGTTTTTCTTGGAATAAACAAACAAAAAAGAACAAGGGATTCACGATATAGCTCACCACTGATTTCAATAGATATCATGAGAATCTTTTGCAATATCCGTTCCATGGATATTGAAAAAATGATACTCTTCTTACATTTTCAATGTAGCATTTTTGATATCGATAAATTTTTATCCTGTAAAAATTTTCGTGTAAACTACGCTTTATAACATGTTCTAAAAATCTCATTTGTCATGTTTCCACATAACATTATATTCGTTCCATCTCATAATTGTGACGTATAACTCTGCCAGCACCTCAATACTAGATACGGGATCATCCATAAACTACATCACGCTATTTCGAACATGTTTTGTTCATGTTCCTCCATCATACCAAAATTAAGCCTCCTAGCCAAATTTGATTTTTTTGGTCACATTATTTTTACGCCCTTCCCATCTATTAAAAAATTTTTTTGATTTTATGTAAAAATAATATATATAACAGAAAATAAGAATTATTTTATCACTGGTACTTTGTTATACATTCTTTAATTTCAAATAAGCCTTTAAACAACTGGCTATCGTCTTAGAGCAAGATATGTGTCTTATATTTTATAACAAATGTATTTCTAAATATTTTACATTACAGTCTTATTTTTCAAACAATTACGCATACTTTTATTTTATAATATAAATCTTTAAATCATAGAAATGGGTGCGTTCCAAACCTCAACAGACTAAATCTCAGCAACCGTTCCAAAACTCAATAAGCTAATCAGTGTTGAGCTCATCAGTCGCTCAACACAGTCAACGAGGTTTAAAGATAGTGAGTGTATTGACACCGGTTTACAGCGTTTATCCAACGTCGCGGAAAAAGTAGTTCATACTAGATGATAAGATTTTAAAAGTTAGATAGAGTAACAAATCATTATAATTGTCGCTGTTTATTGGCAAATAAATTTTAGTGCTTTCTAATTACGCTAATGAAGTTATAACATTCATTATTGTCTTCTTCATCACCATGTTAGCCGCCATCTTATCTCCATACTCAGCCAGTCGTTCCAGAAACAAACTAATATTGAGTTATTTCTGACGTCAAGAGAGACTAATCACTGATGACTTACTATTGAGTTTTAGAACGCACCCAATGTAAAACGCTATTTTTACAGTGTGATGTCACAATTTGCATGCCCCTCTCCCCCTGCATCAATTATCGTCATAAATCTATTACTCTTCATCTAACAGCATGACATAGTTTATGGATGCTCTTTACATTGTTTCATATGTTTTAACTTGATAACAATTTACAGTATTTATTAATTTTACTTTCGAATAATTTGGTGTAAAATTTACATTAAAATAGGCATTTTTACTGTACTTTTTATGCCCTAAAAAGTATAGTAAAAGTTTGGAATCCTGAGCCAATGAGTACTTAGTTCACACATACAGCACCCTGGATTATGTTAAAAGACAGTGATCTGAAGATGTAAAAAACGATAATTTTTCAGCAATGTGCATTTTAAAATAATATATGGAAACTTTAAATCCTTTTCAGTTCGTTACAAAATTTTCGATGACTGGTTTATCCAGTTTTAATAATATATAGACAATAATAATAGTATACTAGAAAAAAAAACAAAGTCAGGATAAAAGGTAATACAAATATTCAACAAAAGTAATAAATGCAAATTAATGAAATGATTCAAATATTTTTTTTTTTAATATCAATATCAAACTTATATATATGTATTGTAGCTGTCACACCAGCCCTTCTCATTTTGAGGTACAGTATTAAAATGCTTTTATATATATATAAAAATTCCACAATAAAAAAATTATACAACTTGTAATTATACCCAAAATTATAACATATAACCAGAGAGCAGCTTTAAAAACATTGAAAAGGCCAGGATAATCATTTTGTTAGTACATTAGTTATTTAAAAACAGCATTAGAATTAAAAATGAAGAAACTGTTTTTATGGAACATTGGTGAAACATTAATTTTTATTTGTTAGATTTTAAAAAGTTTAATTTTTAAATTTTATAAATTTCAACTGTTTACAGAAGTTTCAAATAAACAACACAAAATATTTGAGCATAGAATATTTTATTAATTTTACACACATTACTTTAAAAATACGGCACTAAGCATTTTAGATATATGATAGGATGTAATACATAAATGACTAGACCTGACAGTTTGAAATTAGCAACAATGAGGATTTAACATGTATGACTAGGATTTTAAAGCAACTGTTATACAACATGTTTAAGATTTATGGAATTAATATCAGTGTTAATAGAAATTTGATTTGCGATGATATTAAGCTTGAGAAAGCAATGTAATAATGTAAACATTATAAATTTTAATATATTTAATGTTTAAATTTGATTAGCTAATATATTGAAATTTTTCATATTTTATGAAACAAAAATTACTTTGAATATGATCTCAATAATTAATCTGCAAAATTATAGTAATTTGAAAAAAGTGTGAGTGCAATCATTTTATATTTTTATCATATTTTAAGCACTATTCAAATAATAATGAAAGCTATTTTGACAAAATTTTTAACTATGAACTATTTTAAAAATTATGATTTTCCTTATTAACAAGCAATATCTTTTATTTTATATTAATGATAAAACACCAAAATCTATTAAGTTATATATTTTAATATTTCAATTATGATCATTGATTAATCAAGAATTTTAGAAAAAGAATGTAAGCAAAAATTTGAGAAATTGGATATGCCTTTGGTCCCAAAACTACAAATTCATAAAAAATTATTTAGTAAATGTTGAGAAGCAAAATAATAATTTCAATTTTTTCTTATTAGTATAAATAAATATCCACCTAATAAAATTTTTGAATACTTTGCTAGTTACCAGTATTGTTTTCTGATAAAGTAAAAAGAATAGAAAAGCCTATTTAATAAATAAAATAAACATTCATAAAAAATATGTTTTCTAACGAAATTATCACCATTAACAAATAGGTAAAAATTCAAATTAAAAAAATACGCATTTTACATAGTGTTTATGTACACATAGCAGATACATATACATTATGCACTATGCAAAGATATACATGATTACATTGGTTTTCAAGTAATAATAATTTGCAAACAATTTGAAATTTCATTTCATTTATATTATATAAATCTCTTTATAAATTTAATCATAATTTGAACCACATTGAAAAAATAAAATGTTGGAAAAAATAAAGTTTAAAATGGAATAAAAATATGTACAAAACTAAATACTGTAATGTTGAAAAATTACAGCACAGAAGAAAATATTCAATAAACAAAACATAAAATATAACTTAAAGAAAAAGAACACAAATAAAGCAGAGTATCTTCATTTGTTCTCTTACTCTTCATAATAATTCAAACAGATGGAAAGTTTACATTTAATATTTGTAGTACATTATAGCAACTTAAAGCAGTCTTTACACCACTACTTCTTGCCTCTTGTAGATCCTCTAATTATAAAATTGCAAATACTTATTTTTTATTTGTTATATAAAACCTACAACTAATCAATGATAAAATAAATCCCAGTTTACTTCTTTTTTGCTTTTGGTGAAGTTGACTGGAAAACACTTGATGCAGACATCAAATTCTCAATATACTGACCCAAAACTTGATTTTCAGATTTCAATTTTAAATTTTCTTCTTTAACACTATCCACCCTTTGAGAGAGATCTAAAAAATAAACAGTCATTCATAATATTTTTAGGAATTTTGAATAAAATAAAAATTATTAATCTATTCATTTTAGTTTTTGAGGTTAAAATAAATATGATTAACTTTTTCATACAAAGTATCTGATGAAAAAAGTTTTTTAGTGAAACCAAACAAAATTTGAATAAAAATTTAAAAAATAAGTTTTCAACATTGTCATTTCTAAAATTTATGAATATATTTGCTTGATATTTTTGGTTTTCAATTTTTTTTTATAAATCAAACGAAATAAAAAATTTTCATTTTTGATAAGAATTTGGGCTTATAGTATTTTTAAAATGTTTCATCTGAAAATTAGAAAAAACTTAACACTTTAGTTAGTTATCTTCATGAACATTTTTATTGAACTAATAGGTGAAATGTTTTCAGTCTTTTGATTCTCTTCAGCTCCTATAAAATTATTTTCTATACACAAAATATAAAATTCTTATACAGAAAAATCTAATAATGCATACATTTGATTCATTTATGTTCTGTAAAATTCAAAAATTTTTATACTTGGATAATCATATTGTTGGATCTAGCTAACTCTTCATTCTGATTTTAGTTTAATAGACACGTTCATAAAGATAAACTCTGAAAAAACTTAGCATTTAAAGTAGGTTAAGAAAGAATGGTAGAAGAATTTTATATGTAAATTAAGAACATGTTATTTCATATTTGTTAATAATGACTTAACATGATTACAGAGTGGGATGCGAGGATTTGACAGTTTTCACAGCAATGTTATAAGGAATTAGTTCAGAAATATATGAGCTCTGTTAGAAATAGAAAGATTTACTACAATTTATTGAAACATATTCACTTCTTAAAATTTACATTAGGAAGATGATTTCCATTATAATTAATGAAATCTTGCAACTGTGCCAAAAAAGTTTCTTATAATGTGCTGAAACACAGCAACATCAATTTAGCAAATCTCACATATAATGTGACATTTAAGCTCCTGGATATTGCAAGATCAAGTAGCATACTTTTTGGATTTGATGTATCCACAAAGAAAGAAGTCTGGTACTGTTACATCAGGATATTGGGTTGGCTATTCAATGTCTCCAAACTGAAATTAAATTACCTGGAATATCATTTGAACATAAGAATGACATAAAAAATGGTGTATTTTCTACTGCACTAGTAAAACATTTCTATCTCGTACTAGGGACATGAGATAAGAATAAAAAAATAATAAAATTAAATAATAAAAATAAAAACAGTTAAAACGAAACTGTTAAATTAAATTCGGAATAGAATTAAAAAAATTACGTAAAAATTATATGGGGGTTATATAAACCGTTGTGAGGGTATAATAACTGGTCGATTGTCATTTATAACATACGTCATACTATTATAATGCTCGATGACAATGGCTTTGGCCGTTTTTATATCTTCCGCTTTACTTATTTGTCTGACGACACACGCTTGATCCCATTATACGTTGATGTCATAATGGTAGGAATATTTGACGAGTGCAGTGTTGAAGCTCGCTTTTCTTATATTATCTTGATGTTCTCTCAATCAGAAGGAAATATATTTGCTTAAGATATTTTGTATATGATAAATGTATAGAAGCTCTCACAGACACTCATAAATTTATATTTATATAAAATATTTTTATATGCAAAATATTTTTAAAATTATAATTTAGTCTGCAATTCAGTACTGTAATTTTACACAGGATATGCAATAATAATTAATTATTGCAAAATCCAAAATCTAGCATTTTTTTTACAAAACTCCAAACATTTTTTTTTATAGGAAAATAAATAACAGTTAATAATTATGCCAAATTTTTGTATAATTATTATCTTCATTATGGAATGTTTTAAATTAGATAAATATTATTTAATGCCTATTCTATCAAAGGTGAAATATTTTTATGAATTATTTATATAAAGTTAAAGAAAAAAATAATACATATAAAAGTTACAAATGATAATAATAAATAAATTTTGATGATTTTTTTTATATTTTTTCAAACATATTTGGTTTTATAAAATATTTGTCAAATACAGGTCAGTTCCAGTTTATGAGATTAAAGCATTTTGAAAAATGCTCATAAATCAGAGATTAAATTACCATTGACTTAAATGGAAAAAAATGTATTTTATGTATTTCTGAGCCTCATAAATGTCACTCATTTTTCATTGAAATATTCTGACATATCATCTAGTTACAAAAATAATGACAAAATTACATCAATAATTATCATTAATTTTCATAATAAAACCTGAAAAATAAATTTTTGTAAATAAAATCCATAATAAATATTCTTATCATGGCATAGAAGAAATACATCACATAATAAAACTGTCATTTAGAATTTGAAAGATATAAGTTCAATTCCAGATCTTCTATATTTCACTTTGAAAATCTGTTGATTAATATATTTGTAAATAATAGCACTAAATTGCAGTTGAAAATTAATTAATAACTAAAACTTTTAATGAAACGAATCTAGGTTATCTTCAGCATTAAGAACAGATTCGTTTCATTAAAAGTTTTAGTTATTAATTTTCAGCTGTAGTTTAGTGCTGTTATTTACAAATATATTATTTATAGCAGTTAGTTAAAATAGTTGTTTATGTTGATTAATTCAATCATAATGTGGGCAGTTTGCAATAGATCCTAGAATAACCTCATTATTTAATAATCTGATTGGAAAGCAATGTTAAAATGAAAGAAAATATGTTTCCAATAAAAGTTGATACTTGCCATTGTTATGCATAAAAATAATAGTCATCATAATTCATTCAGAACATTATCAGAAACCATTGATATAATATGTTCTTCTTTCTCTTGATTTATTTTGCTTTCCATTTATTGGCATTGTTTGGCTAGTTGCATTGTTGAATATTCACTTACTTCCTTGGAGAATCCTGTGCCTTCACCTCTAGATTTTCAGGATAAGTTTCAGCCAAGCCCATTAAATTCCATTCTTCCACCTTCTGATTCGCCCCATTATGGATGTTGGTTAACCTGTGACTTACTCTAAAAGTGGCTTCTGCCAAAATCAATACAGTCAATCCCATGTATGATAAACTGACCTAACAAACTCTATATTCCATAAATCAACAGAGCATATCAATACCAAGCAGAGGCTACTCACACTCATGATAAGATGGGATAATTACTCTTAAGTAATTATGGATCTAGATCTAGAATTGAATTTAAAAGTTTGGGGTATAAGGTAATACTATCTGATTGACACTGGAGATGTGAATTGGATTGTGGAAGACTAATGACTGAGCTTAGACCCTTGAATAAATTGTGAAAATTGAAAAAATCCAGATTTGATTCTGGTTTTGTGTGTGAAAAACCAGAAATATTTCACATGAAAAATTTGACTGACTGTCTAGAAAAAATACGAGCCTTTAAAGCAGGTAGAGGATCACAAAAAACAAATTTATTTAAAACGTTTTTGTTATTTATTTAAAACTGTAGTACGTCAAATTGACCACTCATATGCGATACCAACTTTGGAAGCCATGAAAATAGAAAAGCGTAGGCCCAATCACAATCTACTGAATGATAACAGCCCGGAAGAACTCCCAGCATCCTGGAGATGGGTGGCATGCAACAACATATGACGTTATGATTTATTGGTAAAAAAGTAATACTGCATGATCCTACCACCCCACCGCTATAAGAAGATATTTTTATATAAAAAGAACTTTATTAAAAATGAACTGATATTAAAAATTTTTAAATATTATAATAATATTATGATGTATATATGTTAATAATTTAAATGTTTGAATTCTAGGTTCTGTTTCCGAATTCTATGTAACCACCTCCATTTAAAACTTATTCTAATGTTCGGGTTTGTAAGTTACTGAAGTGGGTCAATAAATTGACTGAAAATGTTTTAACTAAATTTGTTTTTTGTGATCCTCTATCTGCTTAAGGCTCGTATTTTTTTCTAGACTCTATAAACTCCAGCAGGTGTAAAATTAATTTTTTTGACTGACTGTGTTTTATATTGAAATTTAGCAAAAATATTGCATAACTTCATCCCATGAGTTATTAATGTTTAGCAAAAATATATTTCACATATAAAATAAAACAGCATTTCAAATTTTAAATAAATACATTGAGTCCTCATTTAATGTCACCCCATTTAATATCATTTTACTATTATGTAAATAGCAAAAATTAAATTTAATTAATAAATTGAAAATTTTAAGGAATTGAAACAGAATAAAGCCTATTTTCCTACATTTCTCTCTATAATAGAGAAAATATGAGGTGAAACCTATAATTTTAGAAAAGAAGGTAACCATATTTTATATAAGTACAAACTGAAGTACTGTATATAACATTGTTTATGAACAATATATTAATTAAACTATACAGAGCACATAAAATTTGACTGGATTAACTAAATGCAAAAAATGTTCTGGCTTTCCATTCAGAGGATCTGGGATCAAATAAAGAACCCACCTCTTGGAAAATTTATATTCTAGGTCGATGAAATCTTTGATTTCAGTTAACATTGCAATTTTCAGAAACCTAATGTCAACATTATATGAGGATTCACTATATATATTAAATATTTCAAAATTTGAAGCTATTCTATGAAAAGCACTTGTATAATGTCTTTGTTATCTTTTCCACTCTGTGTCATTTCTCCTTATTGAGGAATATAGTACTATACTTGATTTTAATCTTTCATTCTTTATAAAATTTTTTAAAAATCAGAATAAAAGCTTGAAAACAAATTTTGGTACAAATTATATTTTCTCTTAAAATTGGGCTTTTGTAAATTGGGACTAACCTGTGTAGTCTTAAAATAACTTAGGAGATAAATTTAAAATTCTGTTGTTTATAAATTTATCAATAAAGAGTGAAGAATTAATGTATTAACCTGATGATTAAGTATTTGCTTGTTACTTTATTTATTAAATACATATTACTTATTTCAGATATTATCCAGCAGCCCTGATAATCTAGTATTAGCTGAAATAGTCAATACTCACCCGCAATGCATCATTAATCTTAGTAATTACTTATCTACCAAACCACAATAATTCTTTTTATACATCAATATGCTCATCAAAGTATAATCACAAATAATATGTAATTCATGCCATTATTTTTACTGCTTATAAAAAATAAAAACAAAAACTTTTGTAATGTAAAATTTATAATACACAATTTAATTTAATTAGAATCACTTTTTTAATTGACAATAATAAATAAAATTATTATGCATGTATATATATAATTCTAGTTAAATCTATTGATATGTAAAAAATAAAAATATCTCCATTATAATTTAATTTTTTTAACTTTTATCATTTCCTTAATTTATTTAGAATTTCTAATGGAAAATATATATACCATATATTATTCCTTTTTTAATTGCAAAATCTATTTTGAAGGTGCTTGTAAGTAAAATGTATATGCAGTACATTTAACAGTTTATAAATAGAGAAATATATAAATATTTTAATAATTATTGTTTTTTTGTTTATATACAATGAAAAAATTTTAATCCACTCATATAAATAATGAAAATTTGGAAATTCTGAATTCAATTAAATAGAATGTAGATTGTGTAATGAATTAGACGGTTTAATGAAAAGATTTTTGAATTTAATTTTAACCAAATGCAGTTTCTAATTTTTAAATTATTAGCAATAATATAAAAAGTATATTAAAATTAATATATCAAAATATTTTTCAATTTTTAATATTAGTGCTGTAGTAGAAATTTCAAATCAGATTGAAATATGCTAATATACTATTTTAAAAATATTCCTCTCATTAAATCTAAAATAGTGATTAACACCATAAATCCCCTAAGTAAATGCTGATTTATGATTGATTATATGACTTGAGTCAAGTCTGTCTGCCCGAATTTGCCAAGAGGGCCGTGGCTATGTTTAGCCCATTCAGGAACACTGCTATCAGCAAAAGTCTGTTAATATCTAAATTATATACATCCCAAAATCAAAAATTTGCTGATGTCTTGGTAGTCTAACTGGTAAGGCATCAGGATGGTAACTCGAAGTATCTGTTTGACTCCAGGCCGAGGCAAATTCTTAATTTCAGGAAATTAATAAAAATTAAAGTTTAATTATTTAATAACAGATGGCGCCACCTTAGCCTAAATTAAAAATAATTATTAATTTGGCAATTATTTCAAAAATAAATCACTAGGGGAAGTTTCGCTTGTTAGGATTATAATGATTAACACAATAAGAATATATCTACTGCACAGTTTAATATTTATTATTGAATTCAAGATGGTAAACAGCTATCAGCATTGTATGTTAAGTATAAATTACATGCTGACAAGTATTTTAATCTATTTAAAAATTTTTTTTAATTATGTATTATTGTAATCACACATAAAATAGTGAAATTATTTTCCTTGATTCTAGATTAATTTCGATGTACACTCCAAATTTTAAATTTATTCATTTGCTTTATATCTAATGGTTAAAAAGTTAGGAATTGCATTTAGCCAAAAATGATTCACTATTCAACTTTTCTTATTGAGCTAAAATTGAATTCAAAAAATTAAATACAAAATTTTCAAATTTGCATTATTTATTTTAGCTGATAGACTGAGTATCAATATCACATCAATACATTTTAGTTGATTATATGCCAGAAATAGATAAGCCAAATTCTTAATGTATAGCTCTTAGAAAGGAAATAATAGAATGAAAATATATATTAGAAAATTTTATAATTATGTTTTGTTGTATAAAATTTGTATACATTATATATAAATTTTGTTAATGCATACTAAAAAACATTCCATTTGATTATTTTTATTATGCATTCAATATCAATACTGTATATTTTTATTTAACAATATATTGTGATTTTTAAAAATTGTATAAAATTATTATTGATGATTGTAAATATTCTAGTTCAATGACTGTAAAAATTATGTTTTAAAAGTAAATTTTCTTAAATTTGTAAAATTTAATATAAAATAATAAACTGTTATACAAATTATAGAAATAAAAATCCATTTTTTCATTTGTTAAATTAGATTAATAGGTATACTGAAAATTGATGCATATCATTAAAATTTTTAAATATTAAATTTAACAGATAGGTAGATTATCTTGCTGGACTGTAAAAATTTAAATATTGATAATACAGTAAAAAATTTATATATTTATGAATACATGTTGAATTTAAATAGGTTTTATGCAATCTATAAAAAAAATTACTCTTCTATGTATTTTTTTGTTTTGAAAATAAAATTATTTTGAATGTATGAATATTGGAAAATATTGCACAATAATTAAATAAAATCAGATTAAAATAACTAAAATATATATTTTTCTGTTTTATATATTATTATTTCAATCACAAATTATTGTGAATTAAAATTTTATTGACTTTTTGAAAAATAACTGCATATAAAATTTATTGAATGCTAAAATTATTTTTATTGAAGTTAAGATAAAACATAATCATTAATGGAGAAATATAATAATAATTATAAACTGCTAAACTAAAATATTTAGACATACTACTATATTTAAATAATAATAATTGCACATTTATTATTTAATAATAATTTATAAAATATATATTAACAATTTCAGTGCTAAGGTTGGGGGTAGGCTTACATACGGGTTTCGCATTTTGATCGGTTTTCAAACTCTGAAGTTGGGGGTCGGCTTATACATAGATCGGCTTATATTCGAGTATATACGGTAGTTATTTTTTTTTCAAAAATGAGGAACATACTTATGGGTTGAAAAGTTTTAAATTCAAATATAATAATTTAATTGATACTTGTTTTTTTAATTTTGCAATGAAATGAACAAAATATATACAAACCATCATGACGCTTTTGCATCTGCATTCTCATTTTTAACTGACGAGCACGTTCTTCTAAATCTAAAGTCATTTGATCTCGACTAGCTCGACGAAGTGGTATTTGAGGCAACTGCCGCTTTTTGGGACTTGGCGTACCTCCAACTGAATGAGGATGGGCAGCTCTTCTATTACTAACTGTTGTTATAGGAGATCTAGGCCTATAAAACAATTTTTATAAACATTTAAAAAAAATATAAAATTAATGAAAGTTAAAGAAGCAAATTTCAAAATAATCAGATAAAAAAAACAAATCCAAATTTAGCTACAGTCAGTATACTTAGAATTTTCCTCTAGAAAAATCATCACACATGATGTCATAGTTTTTAAATCAAAACAACTAAAACGAATCTCTCTTAGTTTTTTCTATTTTAACAATGTTCACTAGCAATTAACAGAAATTCTGAACAAAATAGAATGGCCAGTAAGTTAATATGCACAATAGAATTAGTAGATGTTAATTATCTATTAAAATGAGAATACAGTCATACCTCATCTTACGTTGTTAATTTGTTCCAAGAATTGCAACTAAAGTCAAAAATGATGTAAGTCAAATAAGCTCTTTAAAAAATGACCTAGACCCCCCTATAACAATTCCATAACATCTCTAACAACATTTTTAAGCTTCTAAATAATTCTATAAGTTTCAATAATTAGCTGATACCCCAACTGGATGAATGGTCAAGGTACTCTTGTACACAGTGTAGAAAGTTGAACAAGAGTGAACTTTGGTGTAATGATCTAAAGATGCAGCATCTAGCCATATAGCGAAAGTAACATCAGCATCAATACAGTGATGTATTAACATCGCATTTTACGACTGTGAGAGCCAGCCTTTAGTAGACTTATTAGCCTTTATTTTTTCCTATTAACCAAAAAACCAATGTAAAGTCAAAAATATGATTATAATTTGTAGAATTCAAAGCCATCATGGAAATCATTTATAAGAAAATTTTAATTTGCTCAGAAATATAACAAATATTTTTTATAATCATATAAGCATAACCAAGAATCAAAAATCTATTAGTCTTCACTTTAATTTATAATACAATATCCTTCACATGATATTTTCACACATTAATCGGTCATTCTATTCTCAACAGACTACAACAGTTTTTAAATTCTTACAATGTAATTAAAATAATTATTTTTTAAAAATCTGTTAGATAGTTAATTTACTTTTAATCAAATCTTTATTTCATTTAATATTAATTTAATTAATAATAAAAGCTTTTTGTTAGCTTTCTTGATTTTAAAATATTGACGAATTGATTTTCCATGTTCTAAACTCAAATTACTCTCCATCATAAATCAAAAATAATTAAAACAAGAAAACAAAACCTACTGTAACCCTCCTGTCACTGATAATAATGTTCAATAAGTACTTGCTTCTCATTGATTGAAAACAAAAGAAAAACTAAGTATACAGAGTATAAATTAGGCTAAATCCTACTTTCCTGTATTCTATATTTATCAAATACAGTACAAAAATAATATTTTACAATAAACACAAACACTAATTAGAAATATTTTCAATTATTTTTATATATCATCATTATCAGCTCTTATATTCTAAAAATCATTAAAGAACATAAAATATTTCATATGCAATTTAAGACAATAACCAATTGTCTTAAATTGCATATGTAGTGACTTCAAAATTTGAAATAAATAAGTTTTGAAGTCACTACTGCCCTTAGTGCTCTATATTGGTTATTGTCTTAGTATTATAGGCAGTTTATACATCTTGTTACAACTGATGCAATTTAAGATAAAGATTGTACTTTATATTTTTTCAAAATACAGTGATACCTCGGATCACGAACGTCTCGGTTCACGAACAAATCGGTCTATAAACAACAATTTCCGTGAACAAATTTTGCTTCGCTTTACGAACGATGCTTCGGTTCACGAACAAAACAAATTTTGCTTCCCTTTACGAACGATGCTTCGGTTCACGAACATGCTTTACGAACGATGCTTTGGTTCACGAACACACACGCACTTTTGCTTCGCTTTACGAACGATGCTTCGGTTCACGAACAAAACAAATTTTGCTTCCCTTTACGAACGATGCTTCGGTTCACGAACATGCTTTACGAACGATGCTTTGGTTCACGAACACACACGCACTTTTTGCTTCGCTTTACGAATGATGCTTCGGTTTGTGAGGAAGTTAACTTGGACCTGTCCTATTTTTATTTTATTATGCACTCTATTAAGGTGCCAATTGCAAAGTCGCGGATTAGAACGAATGGAAAAAAATTAATTCTAACTAAGCCTAACGGTTAGCGACTCTGCAAATTCCAGAGTTCTGCTCCACCCGGGCCTACCCGTAGTTACGTCCCTGCCGTTATATAATATTATAAATTCCAATCTACACTACAATACCTTTTATAAATAACCAGCGCTAACATCGATCCACGTGCTACGATCAAACGTCTTAAGAAATTTGTTGGCCGGATTGAAGCGTGGAAACGCTTCGGCTTTCCACTCTGGAGGACCCAGGTTCCAGTCTCGGGTCCCACCCCTTGAAAATATTTATCATGGGGTCCGGGCCCGGCCCGTCGATCCCCGTCTTCCACAATTCGGCTGACCCCTACGCAGGGGTGGGCAGCCTGTGGCCCGGCCCGTCGATCCCCGTCCTCCACAATCCGGCTGACCCCTCTGCAGGGGTGGGCAGCCTGTGGAAGGGCTTGTTTCCAAGGTTGACAGATGTTAAACATTTTTAGAGCATAACCAATCACAAAATCTAGCCCAAAGTAGCCCAAATTTTATAGCTCGTATTATTGGCGTGGTTCTTAATTTTTCGAGCCGCGGTCCTCCTATGTATAATATAGTCACTGTACTGAATACAAGGGACCCCAATTTGTATATAATTATTAAAATATGAAAAAATGATAATTGTGGGGAAAGATTTTTTAATTTCTATTTAAATTTCCATATCATATATTATCATCACATTATATCCATAGCAATTTTATTTAATGAAAACATCGCGTTTTTTAGTTTATAATATGAGTATATTCTATGTAGCCTATAATCATTATATAAATTAGAAAAACCAAATTTTTATTAACCTCGTGTCTTATTTTTCTAATATATCAGCGTTGCCTACTATGGAAACCGCGTGTCATTTTTTATATACTACCCTGCCCTATAGGAATTATGTGCAGAGGCGCGGAGAGTAATCCCGGGCCCCGGTATATACCCTCTCGAGGGCATCCGCCTTGACGTGGTGAGAGGGCTTACCGGCTGTCACTATGCCTGTATCTGGTGGTCAGTGCCGATACGTCCTTATAGACAAAGAGAAAAACAAAGAGGTTGCCCAAATGCTTGCGAAACTCTGGCGAAGACGACTCCACATCTCCGACGGGCGTGTGCAGACGTTGGTGTGTCCTTGGCGAGTCGAAAGGGAGTGGTTCACCCGAGTAGACAAGTCGTGGGAAGTCCTAGCCGGATAATTCGCCCGGATCTCGGTTGACTTTCTATAGAGAGATCCAGCAGCAATACAACTGGTCGGCCTGGGAAAGGCCCACGCCCCGGCCCCCAGTTTGCTGCCCCTAGTGAAGAAATTCCTATAGGGTCGGTAGAGCATGGCTGCACCCATCCCTCGCTGATGGATGCTCTGTAGTTCGCCACTCGACCGTCCGAGTCCCTGCGGATCCGGGATTAAGAATTGGTCCGACGTATGCCCTGCGTGAGGTACGAGTCCTCTATAAGGGTCCCAATCCCAAGGCGTTGTACCGGTCCGACGGGATGAATGGTGGAGGGATAGAAGCCGTTACGGTGCCCACCCGAGGGTTGGCCTTGCTCGGGCTGATTGGGTTCTACCAGAGGCCGGGGAAGCTTGCTTCCTAGGGAATCACAAAACCTCGGGGAGTTGATCCGAGCGATATTCGATCATGGCAAGGCGCCTGGAGCCCGGCCATTGCACGGCGTCGGTCGATATCGTCTCCATGGTGGCCCGCCAGTCTGGCGCGGACAGTGGGCTACATCGGTGATCGAACCGGGGGAGATTC
>AYEL01073787.1:0-61765 GCA_000484575.1 Olivierus martensii
CCCCGTCTCGGCCCCACTGGTTATGTGAGAACTTTCCTCCGAAGACGATACGCGCGAAAACCGAATTTGAAGATAAGGTGGGCAAGCCTGCGAGCGGTCCAGATCCGTGTAGGAGCCCATCGCAGGCAGAATGCACCCAGTGACGGATGTGAGCACCACCAAAACAGTCCCAATTCCGTATAGGAGCCCTCAGTGACGGACCTCGTAACCTCCAACCGCGAGATGACCCCTTTAGATGTCTTTTACTCCATATGAAATCAAACGGTGGGCATATTCTAATCTCTTACCCACAGAGGGACCTCTTGTCTTACTTGTACCAGTTTGATATATAGCCCAGAAAACAGCACAAGTCGTTAAAAGTAGCCTAAAAAACCGCAACCCAAAATCACTCAAAATTTTCCGCAGCCAGTCTTCAAAATTAGCCCAATTGGGCGTGAAATCCGCCCAACTGGCAACCCTGCTTGTTTCGCCCCGCCACAGTACTTTTATTGAGTGGAAAGTGGCGTCATCTGTTGACAAAAAAAAGTCTTAAGAAAAACAAGATGGCTACTAGAAATCAAAGTTACTTCTGGGAAACAGATTATTACGTAATATTATTATTCAATATAGTTCTATATTTTAAATAATAAACTATCCTTTATTATTATGGCTTTGGAAATATTAATACTGGTCAATGTCTTGAAAAGTTATAAAACTTACATTCAACAAAAATTACACTAAATCATCTAACTGAGGAGGCGCTGTGGTACTGAAATTTCCCTGTTTTAGCTAAGTGTCCCATCGGTATTAGTAATCTGAGTGTCCAGCTAAGACTGAACTCACACGGACCACAACAGAATCACACCACAACCACAAAACGGTGGTTGCTAGTGGACGGTCGTGAATTATAATTATATTATTTTATTTATTTATATACATCTTGACCAAAAATTGTAAACAAACACTGGTCAGAAATAATAATTTTATAATTAATATAGAAACGCATAATCTAACTCAGACGAACCACTAAACTGAAGTCGGTTTCAACTATGGTACTGAAATTTCCCTGTTTTAGCTGTGTCCCATCGGTATTAGTAATCTGAGTGTCCAGCTAAGACTGAACTCACACGGACCACAACAGAATCACACCACAACCACAAAACGGTGGTTGCTAGTGGACGGTCGTGAATTATAATTATATTATTTTATTTATTTATATACATCTTGATCAAAAATTGTAAACAAACACTGGTCAGAAATAATAACTTTATAATTAATATAGAAACGCATAATCTAACTCAGACGAACCACTAAACTGAAGTCGGTTTCAACGGCTATCGCGACTTCTGGTCGATATCATCCACAAAATGGTGGTCGTCAGTGGTCGAGCGCGATTCACACAGTACGACATACCGACCACTAGCCGCCGACAGCGCTTCCTGTCAATCAGCAATCAGTAACGGATTGCGCATATATACGCGCAGTCCCTTACCTACTGCGCGTATAAGTGGTTCGCGAGTGCCTGATTTCGGCCACAACCCAAGCACACGGTAACCACGGTTTTGTGATTGTGGCATGGTTCTGTTGTGGTCCACAACAGAACCATGTGAGTTCAGCCTTAGCCGCGACCATCGACGCGAGTACGCGTGCGCTAACTGAACGAATCCAGTGACAAAATAGGGATGATGGCTTCGCGCGTGGATGTTTTCAAACGCGAAATAACTGAAGTTGAATAGAAGTTATTGTAATGTCGAATGCTAAATGATTAGTTTCGATGTTGGAAATAGATTACTAACAGAATTTAATATAATATTAATTCAATAATTCCCACTCATCATTATACCGACTGCGAATGCTAAATGATTAGTTTCGAAGTTGGAAATAGTATATTTAACAGAAGTTATTGTAATGCTAAATGATTAGTTTTGACATTGGAAATAGTATATTTAACAGAAATAAGGAAATAGGAAATAATCTATCCGTCATTATACACCGACTGCGACTCTCCCTTTCGGGTTTGGACTCATCCACCTTAGCTAGGCGCGGCTTTCCTGGACAGACAATACCCACCTAGCCCGTATTTTTTGTCAACAGATGACGCCACATTCAATTCTGGTAGAAGACTCTGTGGCGGGATGAAACAAGCCCTTCCACAGGCTGTCCACCCCTGCGGAGGGGTCAGTCGGATGGTGTAGGACGGGGTTCGACAGGCTGGGCCCGGACCTCATGAAAATATTTTCAAGGGGTGGGACTCGAGACTCGAAACCGGGTGCTCCAGAGTAGAAAGCAGAAGCGTTTCCACGCGGCCAATCCGGCCGATTGTGACCACGCATTAGATAGGAAGTGGGAAGCCATCGGCCACATATCGGCCGGATGGGCCGCGTGGAAACGCTCGGGCTTTCCACTCTGGAGAACTCGGACCCACCCTTCAAAATATTTATGGTGGGATCCGGGCTCTGACGTCCATCCTCGTCCTCCACCATCCGGCCCACCCCTCCGCCGGAGTGAACAGCCGGTGGAAAGGCCCGTTACTTAGTGTTCTAATTGAATGGAAAGTGGCGACATCGGGTTACCAAAAAAATATCGGTAGAGTTTTTTCTACCAGGTAGGTTTCCATTTTTTAGGCAGAATTTCATATTGTTATTATATATAATAATACCTTGGCAGCGTAGACAACACCGTAACCACTAACCCTAAACTAAATTCGAAACATGGGAGGTTTTTATCCCGACCAAATATTGGATGGATGAGCCAAGACCCGTCTGGCCTTTTCGATTTTGCGAAAAGGATTGAGAATCGACTTCTCTTTATTCTCTGTAGTGTGATGATTTCTTTTCAGTATGTGTGGCTCAGAATGTTGGACCAGCCGTCTCCTCACCGTTTAACCGACTTTCCGCCAGCCACGGGGAGAAGTCACATCTTCCGGCTGATCACGGTCCGCAGGAAAAGGTAAGAATAAATAATTGGTGGCGGTTCTCCAAATATTTTCAATCTGGGTTCCGACTTATTTTCCTAAAATCTAACTGTCATTATTTATATCGTCTTTTTGTCGATATTTAAAATTATATATACAGGTAAGTCTGGTATAACACGATACATAAGTTCCCAAAAAAGGCCGGCTAGTGTGAAACCGTGTTATATCGGTCCCGGAGTCGATACAAGGTTGGTTCCCACTAGTGCGGAACCGCGACGGAAATACGCTCCTGACGAAAGCAGAGCGGTTTTGACGTTCTGCTTTCACATTCAAGATGGATTCAACTTTACCGCGACGGTAAAATCCGTCAAGGTAACGTCCACTAATGAAATCAATGCATGTATCATGGATATATCATGGGATGTATGCAAACATTATTATATTTATCATATTTTCGAAGTTTAATAATATTATAAAAATATTTACGATATAAGAGATCAATCAAAATATTTTATGACGTTGAATCTTGGCAACTTTGACTGATTCAAGATTACAAGATTCTTTATCATTAAATCTCATCTCTTTAATCAAATTTACATAAAAACCTTATTCGTATCTCTTCTTATAAATATCTTCGATCCAACATTTTTTCTTCCTCAATTTTGTTTCAGTTTCATCATTTATTACAGCTGTTAACATCATTTCGTAAACGAGTGTCTTTCGTTCCTTAACGTCCATTTTGTTTTACACGAAATGAATCATGGGAACGGCGCTAAAGAAAAGAAAAGCGTAGCTTACCGCAACAGTGGAAACCGGCAAGCGGAATTACCGCCGCGTTTAACCGCAACGGTTTTGATCGTTCCGCTTTCCGCGGCGGATAGTGGGAACCAACCTACAGAAAAGGGAGTTACGTTCCAAAACCGATTAAAAGCAAATAACTTTCTTTAATTCCACCTAAGAAACTTAATTTTTATTAAAAATATTAATAATTCGAAACATGAAAGAAAAAATATATGGTAAGACTTCGAAAAACAATACGCCTAAAACAAAAGAAAAAAAAAGTATACAGCCTGTGTAACATTCATTTAGTAATTATATCTTCCTTACCAAGTTCGGCTAAAACCAGAACATTTTTCTTTTTAACCATATCGACTCGACTCCGAATTTTTTTCTGCAGTTAGAGTTGCTGTATCTTCGGCTCTCTCGACAAAATCTAACCCGCTATAAAAACCATTGTTCCGTAACACATACCCAGGGCCGGCGCTACAACATAGGCCAAGTAGGTAAGCAAAACTTCCAGCTACGCTTTAAACTCTATTAAATTATCCAAATTAAATAGTGATATATGAGTTAGATACCGATACCTTTTTCTTATCCCTCACACATTACACTATTTTACTATTTAACTCTTGGTTCTTTTTTGTTCCTTAACTTCTACACCAGATTTAAAGGAACTGGTTGAAAATTTTGCAAAATTGAAGGCGAGAAAAAATAAAATTTGATTTTTATATATTATACAAATCGTATAATACTTTATATATTAATAATAAAGCGTGCCAAAATAATTTTTATTTTTTAAATTTCATTTTTAAAAATATCCAACTGGTGAAATAAGGGGCACACTGGTAAACTTTGCCTAGGGTGCGGGATAACCTGGCGCCGGCCCTGCACATACCCCAATAATATTTAAGAATAAAAAAGTTTTTCTTTTTCACCTTCCTCTATTGAAGAATAAGAACTTAGTCTTTATCCGAGAACCGAACGTTCGGAACACAAAATACTCGATGATCGACAACTAATTCAGTTTCAAATGAAAATCGAAAATAGATTACGTATCGTTTCTCTATGGGCCAATTAGCAAAATTGTATTTATGATAATTTTAGCTAAGTATTTCCCCACCGTGGCATTCTGTGTCCATTGTGTAGATTTTAAAAAATGAATGAAAATATTTTGTGTTTAAACGTATTTTTCTAAATGCGATAAATAATACTGTACTTGATGATTGATTTCCTGTTGATTCAAATAACTGTAATTCTTGCTTCACAACATTCTCCCACGCAATTGCACGATATAATTTGATATACGCTTGGAATGTAAACATCCTTCGTTAATCAATAAATATTTGTATTTGCTATATAATATTATAAAAATAAGATAAAAACATATGATGGATGAAATAGAAGAAAATTTTTTTTTATTATTTCGTGTAAACTTTGACTGCTGACTATAATATACTATAGCAAAACAAAATCATGCAACAAAGTTAACTTTTCTGAGGACTCCCTGTTATGTCACAATCATCGATGTACAGTACATATATACATTGGATAGCCTGCTCAATGTTAGAAAAACGAAGCCGTTGTCGATAGATCCTATCGGCAGGTGGGGTACTTTCGCGAACATACATTCAACACTATAGTAAATTCACTTTGTTTTGGTGGCGAAATGTAGCCCATTTATTTTAGTAAATGTGATGACCAGATCCCAATAGTTAATAAAAATGATATAGTACCCCAGTATGGAGTATCAAACCATTTTATTGTTATAATGTTTTTATAAATACACATTTTCGATAATTCCGAATGAAGTGCTCAAAATACTTCAAATTTCGCATTTTCCTAATCGTTTAAAATTTAAAGGTCATCGACGGTGAATTATCAAAAAACTCATTATTACATGCAGTGCCGGATTAATTACATACGAGGCCCTAGGCACTAGAATTCTTAGGTTCCCGGGAAATAAACACTAGTTACTACTGGCGCAACCTGCATCTAAACAACAGTGGAACTGCGCCACGGACAGTGCCGCATTAAGGCCGGTTCACACTACAGCGAGTACGCGAGACGCGCGCGTCTACGATAAAAGCACAATCGCGCAAGTGATCGCGTTCATATTATTCAGATATCGGCGTGCGTATTTGGAGGAAGCCAATCATGGACGGCCACGCATATGCACTGATTAACCAATGACAGCGGTCGACTTATTTTACTGTTGTGTATACGTCCCCCATTTTGATAAGTTGTGTGTAGGAAAAGTTTTTTGTAAATCTGTGTGATTATTATTAATTTTAAATCAACTAAGTGTTTAATTAAGAAAGCTTGACGATGATTTACGAAAAATATATTAAAATTACATCTAAACTTTTATCGATATCCCAAAATTAATCATTCATTTGATTTATTTCGCAGAAAAATACGTAATAAGTCTAGAGTCCTACCTCCTTATAAATATTATATATGTAATATGGAAACTATGTATCAATAATTCAAACCACAAGACTAAAATTTGAAACTCCAATTTCTATTGGCTCACTCAGCGTGTATAGAAACGTGCGTTTAGCGCGCGAATATTGACGCGCACTGACGAGGTCACTACAATTGCCATGGTAATGTTCGCGTTTAAACGCGCATCTCTAGCGCACTCACTGTGAATTGGCCTTTACGCTAATAGCTCGCGCCAACATGCGCGATTAGCGATATGGTACTATAGTAAACACAGTGCCGCTAGCGTCCTTCGCTCTCCTAAGTGCTTCGAGATAGAGTTTTATTACTTTTTTATACAAAATAAAGGAATTGTATAGGATGGTTGACGATAAAATTAAATATTACCAACAAATATAAACAAATTAATAAATATATTTATATATCGAGAAAAATTGGGGATGCTGCAGTTCCGCAGCATCCCCAATGTCTCCATCAGCCGCCCCTGATGGAGACAGTTGAAATGCCCAACGTTCTGGTAGAATTAACTCTGCCGAGATTCCGCTAATCTCGGCAGAGTTCCAGTAATCTCTATTTTGTAAGATTGTGATCGAGAAAACAGAGACGAGAGTTTGGGACGCGATAGTCGATCGGATTTTCTCAATGCCTAACTTTAAGAATAAAGGCTGGGTCTCACAGGCGTAAAATGCGACGTAAATACGTCAGTGTATCGACGGTGATGATGTCACTTCCTGTATATTGCTAGACGCTGCGTCGTTACGCCGGAGATGACTTTTCTTCAACTTTATGCGCTGCGCCAAGAGTACGTTGGCTATTCGTCCAATCAGAAGAGAGATTGTTTTATTTCGTAATTCAATGTGGCGAGTAGAGAAGATACCGTGTGCGTGTTCAATAATGAAGCATTTCTGGAAGAAATGAGAAAATATCGATTCGTTTTACGATAAAAAAATGTCCCATCATGATGATGAGCTATCCATATTGAATCAGCTAACTTCAAATGATATCACAGTAATTACCAGTAGCTAAACGATGTCGTTTATTTATGTCGCGTCGTACACTTTCGATCTGAACATCAGTAGCTCGACGTTTCGTGCGCGACGCATTTACGTCAGCGTACTGACGTCGCGTTTTACGCCTGTGAGACCCAGCCTTAAGAAGCGTAGAGGGTGTGGGATTCGGATTCTCCAAGGTGGTAAGCTAAGGCTTTATCGAGAGGCGCGAATAGGAGTCTAGAAAGATAGGAAAGAGAAATGTTTGACTATCGCAGGATGACGGATTTGAAAGTAGGAATAAAAAAAGCCAGGGTAGGAAGAGGCTCGTTACGGAGGATGCCGATATAGTAGGCAGAGTGTGGCGTTATTTGATGGACGGTAATATACCGACGACACCCGTCTAGAGCCAACCAATTCCGAAGACAGTAGTCGCGTGTTTCGGCTAGGGTACGGACCAAATTCCTACGGGCTGGTCCCACATTTAGACAATTACCGCCTTCTATCAACCGGTATTCAATAATATTTTTGGCAGCGGATGATATCTAGCTCGGCGGATCGACCGAAACGGCCATTTAAAATTATATTTTCAAATAAAGAAAAGCTTAAAAGATTCGAATTTTGTTAGGCCAAATAAAACAGATTAGATGGGGCGACCGCAAAAATGACGGTATAAACTTAATTTAAACTTTTGTAAAAGATATTTTCGACAGGCCTCGATACGAGTGAATACCACCGAAAGGCTGGATGGACTGAGACAGAAAATGAAAGAAGAAAATTATTCGGCTTACATTATAGCCACCGACGACGAACATCAAGTAAGTCACTAGGGTTTTCCGCTTTACCTCCATCTTAGCGACAATCTGACTAACGACGAATTTGCAGAGCGAATACGTAGCCGAACACGATAAAAGAAGAGCTTACATTTCCGGATTTAGCGGATCGGCGGGTAATCGTTTGTACATTATAAAAAAAGACACTAATCCAGGAAAGTAAGAGACTGTCGCTCGCAGGTACCGCTGTGGTTTTAGAGGATAAGGCCGGACTGTGGACGGACGGACGTTACTTTTTACAAGCCGAGCGGCAACTGGACTCTAACTGGATATTAATGAAGCGACACCGACCAGGAACTCCAAAAATATCCCGATGGCTAGCCGAAAATTTATCCAATGGATCGGTGGTGGGAGCCGATCCTCGCCTTATTAATCATCAAACCGTAATTTCTTTGACGCTTATTTCACCTAGGCCCGCCTAGTTTCCCATCCATTAATAATCGTCGATTTTCCATAGTGGATTAAATGGCACCGAGAACTAACCGCGGCCGGAATAGTGCTGGACGGAAAATATAAAAATTTGGTGGACCACGTCTGGACCGAAAATAATGGAAGAAAGCCTCCGCCGGACGGAAAAATATTTATTCACCAGCTTAAATACGCCGGTAAGACATCCAGTTAAGAATTTTCTTAATAATTTCTATTCATTTCCCATTTTCTTACGGTGGACCCAACTAACACGTTTCGTCCGTTGTTTCCCGTAAGATCACCGTATAAAACATCGATTCCGCTTTTCTCGGTCCGTCACAAAGCCTTAGCTGTTTAGAATAAAGATAAAAAACTTGGGCCACACCGAGGTCTAAAAATATAGTGGATTCCGCTTAATTGGGCCACCAGTTAATTGACACAGACGCGTAATTGGGCCAAATCTGAAAGAACGGAAAACAAACTAATAAATTAATACATAATTTAAACGCTTAATTGGGACAGTAGCGCAAAAGGAATTATCAATTTTTGATATATTTTAGAGATTTTTCGAAAGTATGGCAACACTACGTACACCAATACTTGTTATGCGCTTTCTTAAAAACGGAAAATTTTCATGTGGAACAACTTTTGATGACGACATTCGCAAAATATTACAAGTAAGTAAAAATTTTAGAAAGAATTTATATTAATAAAACAAGATATCTTAATTTTATAAAATAATTTATGTATGTTTAATATTTTTAAAACATGGGTGAAACTTTACTATAGAAGCAAATATATCCGTTAATTTCTTAAATATATACAAATAAATAAAGAAAATTTATCTAAGAAAATTTAATTATCGATAGAAACCTATCAATGATTTGAAGAGCTCATACAATTAATAGTTGTTATATACAATATTTTCTGTATACCTAACTCCACTTTACACTCTGTGAATACTAAGATGGTGACACATTTTCATGTTGATCATAGGCCACCCATATTCTTGGTTGATCAGCAATCTGCTGGAGGATGGTGTTGAACGAAACTAGATCCGTATCTCATCTATAAAAATCGGATGCGTGGGACCCGACCTTCTGAGAGGATTCCCCTTTTTAAAGGAGGGAAGGCTTTCCGGATGTCACTGTGTCTATGTCTGTATAACCTGGACGATACTTTCATAGTGACAATAGAAACTAAGTAGCTTCTAGTGTTTGTCAGTATCTAAGCGAAAATGATTTTCAAACCACAGATGGGGTGAACAGATGTCGGTGTGACACCAGCGGTTCATCAAGAGATTAGCTGCACTGACATAGACCATCGCGAAAAGTCCTATTTTGATAAATGGTCTTCGTTTCACTTTCTATGAAGAGTTCCTGCGATGATGGGCCGTACCGAAGCAACTCCTCCAGATCTCCTGATATCTAGTGAAGAAATTCCTATAAGGTCGGTAGAGTCTGGCTGCACCCACAAATCGTCGGTGGATGTTCTCTAATTCGCCACTTGACCTCATAATCCCTGCGGGTAAGGATTAAGAATCGGCTCGACGTATGTCCTGAGTGAGATATGAGTCATCTTAAAGGGCTCCAAATTCAAAGATGGTGTACATACCGATTGGATGAATGGTTGAGGGATAGAAGCTTAACAATAAACTCCTTCAACCATTTATCTCGTCGGTACTGTAGATAACCTTGTTTTCCCTACACTCTGACCTTAACCCATCCGAGAGTTAGTCTGTCTCGGACTGTAGAGGATTCGTCCTCAGACCGAGGAAGATTGGTTCCTTAGGGAGAACGCAAAACCATATGGAATTGTCTTACCAATTTTCGGCCACGGCAAGGCGCCAGAGCAGGACCATTGGAGGCCGTCAATCGATATCGTCTCCATGGTGGCCTGCGGCAGTCACGGCTGCACGTAATCTGCATCAAGGTATCAATCGGAGAGATCTGTCGCTCTATACAATCGTCCACGATCGTATCATAACAGGAATGGTATGCGCTTTGAGTGCTCAATCCGCTACTAGGAACAAATATCTGCCTTAGATCTAGGCACTGCTCCGAGATGTTGGCATAGTTACAAGAACTTGGTGCTTAAACCGCCTCGGCTGGGCCGTGAATTTCGGCGTTCTCGTTGAACTTTTCAGGTTCCTCCTATGGTGGGAGGTCCTACCGCTGTTAATTTTAGCTTTCGCTCTGGAGTGTCTGGTTTTCAGTTGTCTGGTGGTTCTCCATACTGCTCTATCTGGAGTATTACCGATTGCAGTATCAACATTATGTTCACCCGGCAGATCGACTAGTTCAGTCTGGCCTCTCTAGTTCAAGTGGACCCGGAGGAGGAAAACTTTGCCCCAGTCGTGCTTGTCAATGATTAAACTCGAGTTACATTTCTCAGAAGGATTCCTGTAAAACCTTTAGGTATAGCAGGGTCTGTTGCCCTATAAGGCAATATCTTAAGATTTTTATGAGCCTTTTTATATAGTAGCCGATAATTGAAGCTGAATTCACCAACGATGGAAGTACCGCGCCATCCGGCCGAAACTGTTTACAATTTAATTTAAATGCAAAATACTGTCATTAAAAGTTATTTAAATTAAATAATATCATATTGATATTTTGAAAACATAACTATAGATTTCAAAAGGGAAATAACAGTCAGTATCATTCTATCTAATAAGCGTAACGAATTATATACACAGACTTGAAGTTTTCTAGAGATATTTATTTTTATCATGCATTTATGCCAAAATCTACTGTCAAATACTAAGCAGTGGAATATTCCCATGTCGACACTGGTCAGCATATTTATTCAAAGTCAATTATTTTATAGAGAAAGGTAGGACTTATCGGCCATCTTCCATCTTATGGTTCACGATCCAGATCTAACTATCTTTGTAAAAAACTCTAGAGACGTAGGACCAGAACCAATCAGCGAGGGTTTGCCTTGATTTGGGGAGGGGATTTGTGCTGCAGACACTAGGTTTGTATCTGTTTAACAGCCAAACTGATACATTCATTGTATCTGTATGAAATACGAATTCTCAGTGGCGTATAAAATCTTAAGATAGGGCCCTAAAGGGCTTCAGGTCCTTTCTACCGTGAAGTTATTAGAGGAGTCTCAGATGTAACTCGGCTTTAAACATTGCCAGTCAGAGCGGGACAGAGTTCTCCTCCCTGCGGGTTAGTTTCAAGGAGAGAGATCAGACTAATCTAGTCGTTCTCCGGATAGAAGATCCTTCCATCCTCGGCCTCTCGTTGAGTTGCTACAGCAACCGGAAATAGCCGAGAAAGGCAGTGTCAAGCATACCAGCAACTGGAAGCAACCCAAAGCGACGTCGTTATGTCGACTAGAACCACAATTACTCGATGGCCAGGCCGAGGAAATTACGCACAATAAACACTTTAATTGTTCAAATGCCTCGGACAGCATATAGATCTCAATAAGATTTCGCTCCTAGTGGCGGGGTGAGCACTCAAAGCTCATATAGGTATCACGAACGATCGAAAGAGTGAGAGCTTCCCAGCTTCGTATCTGAATACATCCTACGTTCAGCCGTCGATTGCTGCAGGCCACAATGGGCAATATCGAGCGAAGTCCTGGAATAGCCAGGCAAGGTTCTACCTCCTTGTTGGGCCGAATACCTCTCTCGGGGAAACTCCAGCAAGTTTTGCTTTCTCCCTAGGAAAGAAAGTTTATTAGTCCGACTCAGACCTGATCTCATTAGGCACTGTTAAAATATAATAAAAAATTGATGTCTGGGGCGTTCCTCCGGTTTGAGGATGAATCCCTTACAGTCCGACCCAGACCTGATCTCATTAGGCACTGTTAAAATATAATAAAAAATTGATGTCTGGGGCGTTTAGAAATCTTTCTAATAGCTCCATCTTATTTTACGGGTGTAGATGGAGCCCGTGTTTGGAACTGCTCCCCTCTTTAGTTTGTTATGCTTGTTAGGCTATATAAGCCGCGATATCTCACGAGGAATATTCTGTATCTGCCGGCGGCCAGTTATAGAGCCCATCACAGGCTGACCAACACCCATGATGAGGTCAACCGGATGATTGAAGGATGGGGTTCAACAGACCAGGTCCGGACCCCTCATGAAATCCCTCCTGGAGGATCCGTATCCTTCAGGTTAGTAAGCCACAGCTTTACCATGCGGCCATCCTGCCGATTGCAATTCACTTGGACATAAACCCATGATCAATCGTCTGATATATTGACAGCATTCTTTTAAGTTTGTTTTTTGTAGTTTTCTGCTCGTTAGTATTATTTCGGATTAGTAAGCCACAGCTTTACCACGCGGCCATCCTGCCGATTGCCATTCACTTGGACATAAACCCATGATCAATCGTCTGATGTATTGACAGCATTCTTTTAAGTTTGTTTTTTGTAGTTTTCTGCTCGTTAGTATTATTACGATTATAGACTGCATTCTTGTAGATATTGGTATAGAGTAATGTGATGATTGGATCCCTGAAATAAATCAAGTCTATATGACGATTATCAACAGAAAAACAAATATTCTCATAACTTGTTATAATATTTTCACCAATTAGAAATATCGCTAAATTTGAAGTTAAGAAAGCAATCTTATGAACTCATAACTTTCAGTGCTGATTATTTTTCAGTTTAGATTATTTGTAAATTTTTCGAATGTGAATTTTTATCAATATCGACCGATATATTTTTAATCAGTCATGTACAGTATAATTTCAGGAATATACAGTGCGACTACACCCAAAACAATATTTTATATTTATGTAATTAAGAAAAAATTATACATTTATTATCCTCATTATTTTTTCTTTTAGAAAAAATTTTTCATGCTTATGTAAAGTATTATTAAAATTCCATTTTTATGAAATTCCATAACTTGTGATAATTTCTTAATATTTTCAGGAAACTGAAAGTGAATCTATGAAAATATTAGCTGATCATATTTTCGAAAACAGAAATTTCTTAACCCACGATAAAATACATAAAAAGCTAAAAAGTGGTCGATTTGCATTTATTTATTTTGTTTCATACATAGAGCAAACAACTAAATACAAATTAGAAGAACTATTTGTCTCCAAGGAACCACTAATGACACTATATTCTGCTTACGCTGTTCGAAGAGGATTTCCGCATAAAAAATCCATGGACAAAATGTAAGTTAATAATAATCATAATATTAAATTTTGTCTTTTCTATTTTTTTTTTAATATCTACAAACTTCTTGTTTAATTTCAGTGTGTCTATCTTATTTTCAACTGGAATAATTCAAAAAATTAAACACGTCCTGATGGCTGAAGAAATTACTTCATCAGAAGAAATTGAATCTGAAGAACTTCATCCAATTACTATTGAAAATGTAACATTTGCATTCGTTCTTCTAGGAGTCGGTTGTATTTTGTCGATAATCTGTTTTATCGTGGAAATAATTAAGAAACGAAAGCAACGTCGATACAAATAACAAGTTTTCCTTATATTTACCATATTATATGATGTATTTTCTTATAAATAGTTAATATTCTATGTATGTGCAATCAAAAAATTTAATCATACTGTAATAACAGTAAGACATAAAATTATTATATTGTTTGTCACATAAAAATATTATCGTTATATAAATATTTAGCTTTCTGCTTTTTCAGTTTCCCTTCATATTCAGCTAGAAAATAGTATTAACGAATTTTTCTTATATGCAGCAATTCGAATAATAATAAAATGTAAGTAAATATTAAATATTTTTGAGGCTATTTCTCGTGCCTTCTTTATCACAACACTTTCTTTCACAACTAAAATGAAAATACTAAATACGAAAAACGATTACAAAATTATTAAAGCTTAGAAACTATTATAAATAAAAACATGCTATCCTATATATTTATTTAGGCAATATGCTCTTTTCAGCCTAGTTTCATTTCTGTGTTTACTGTAAAAATCATTACATATATTATAGATTTTTTTAAAATAAACTTAATCCATAAATTAGAAACTTAAAATTACCGTATTTTGTCAAAAATATATTCCAAAATACGTATAAAGAATTCTTAATGTTACATTTAGAAATTATTGTTACAGTAGTTATTCTTAAATGATCTACCTTCCACATTTTTTACAATGTTATACTCAAATACGAACATCTGCATAATAATAATTTTATTTCATTATTTATACATATATTTTAAAAAAATTATCATTTACCTATATTTCAGAGAATCAATTTTTACATCAGTAAGTATACCAATTTCCTTTGTGAGAAAACACTGTCAAACTTACATTTTTTTATTATATAATCTATTTATAAACTCTCTAATGTTCTAATTTCGAAATATTATGATCCACCTAATTTCTGGAATTTTTTACCCATATTTTTATTAGTTAATAATTTGGTTCATCTTAATTCTTCTTTAATAATAAAATAAAACTCGTAAAATAATCGTTTTTATACTTTCTTTCTTGGTTTAATATTTATATAAAATTATTATTTATTTCACAATTATTTTCAATACATTGTATTGGTGTTCCTGATTTATACTGATTAAGTTTAATATACCTTTTATGCTTTTCTATTCTTATTTTTAATTCTCTTTTAGTTTGTCTAGCATTCATATATGGTACATTAAATGCACATTCTAATTTATACACTCTACTTAATATGGATTGTGTTTTTCGTCCAAAAAATGTTAATTTTTTAACTACAAACTTTAATTTTGGTGCTGTGATTTATGTTTAAAATTTTAAAAATGTTTTTTTCTGCATAAAATTTATTATTTTCAAAAGGAACCGAAAAGAAACGATTTTTTTCTACTTTATTTAATATTAATTTATTTGTATTTTTATTTAATTCACAATCTGTGTGCCAGTTTTTCAATTTACATAATGTCCTATTATATGTTTTTTTTCTCTGTTACAAACAGGTTCTTTTTAATATGGCTTAGTGTATTTGAAAGAAAATCCAACAATTTTAAATGATTTAATTCCTTCCTTTCTAAATATTAATTCATTATCCTTTCTAATTATTATTATATCTAAATAATTTAACATTCCATTATTTTCTCTTTCTGCTCTAATTGTGATAAAAATGTGTAGTAATAAAGAAGGCATATCTTCAGAGAAATAGCATCAAAATATTTGTTAAACTAAACATTACATAAACTATAAGATTAATTATTCTGATAATAAAATATATATATATATATTTTTCGAATGTGATAATTGTGTAATTAAAACTTACATATAAATAATTTGTAAATGCCTGAAATATCTAAAATTTTTTTTAATATTAATAAATATATTAAAAGTGTAATAAATGGGTTAAATAATATTGGATGAGCCGAATTAATATTAAATTAAATGAATTTTTTGCTAAAGTAACTTTGTCTAGTATATAATCCTCTTGCTATCACCTCTTTCTGTTAAAATGAGGATTTGTTTGATACATTACACAACTTCGCTTTAGATTATCGCTGATAGTCTGTATATAAAGCCATACAACGAAAATAGCACACTTTCTTTGTGTAATTTATATGAATTAATTGATATAGATTTATAATATCAATTAACACCGATATATTGTTCAGGTAATAGAAGTTTCAGTGTATGTATCAATATTGCTGAGATCAAGGCACACGGAAGTGTGCCAGGCCAACTTCCTGTGGCGCACACCGTGTGTGTATTTACACGAATCAACTTAAGCCCTAATTGCCACCTCCATAACGTCGCTTCCTATTAAGCTAGTATCTTGAAAATTATAAGCTTTGTTACGCTTCATTTCTTCATGACCGTTTAAAAATCCCAAGCTTTAATATCAGTATCTAGGAGATAGAAGCCCCAAAAAATCGCAAATTTTGGCACTGACTCAATCATCAAAATTATAGTGTGCTTCCCTTTGACGTAGAAACTTGAAATTTAGTACAAGTAAAGGTCTTAGGATACAGGTAAAGGCAAAATTCTGAAACTGCCAATTTTTCAATTATTTTTGGAACTTATTATTTACTTCACCAGAAGCGATCTAGCGCATCGCCTATATAGCAGTGTTTTTTAATGAATATATATACATGTGTTCAATCAGAGCACGATTTATAGTTCAAATGACACGAATCGTTAATTAAAATAAAGATTTTGTACTCTTGGGCTATCATTAGAAAATCTCCTACAAACACCTATATGGAATAATTAGATGGCCGTAGCGATCGTTGGATGGCTTAGATGGCATACATAATTACGTTACAGCTGCAATTGCGAATTTTGTCTTTTTAGAGAATAAATTAAAAATTAAAGAATAAAAATTAAATTAAAATTGAAGTACAATTTACAGTTTAAATTTTATTTTTATTTTTAAATTTTTAATTATTAATAAAGACAAAAAAATTTGACTGTGGCAGAAATCCAAGGATTATACTGTCCGTCCAGCTTAGCCGCGACCATCGACGCAAGTACGCGTGCGCTAACTGAAATCCAACTTAGCCGCGACCATCGACGCAAGTACGCGTGCGCTAACTGAACGGGTCTAGTGTCAAAATAGGAATGACAGCTTCTCGCATGGATGTTTTCAAACGCAAAATAACTGAAGTAAATAGAAAAAGGTAAGCGAATACACTAAGATGGCAAATAACAGAAATATGCAAAGAACAGTAAATCGAAACCGAAACCGAAACCGAAGCCATTCTCACCCGTCATTATACCGACTGCAACTTTCCCTTTCGTGTTTGGATTCATCCACCTTAGCTAGCCACGGCTTTCGTTGACAGACAATATCTTTCTAATAATACCATACTTATAGGAATCCAGCCAGGCATCCACGTTTCTCTATTAATAGAGGAAAAGGTGCAAAAATGGGCTACTGGTTTTTATCTTCAAATATCTGGTTTCCGTCAGTAGAGGCGCTGTGCCCCTTTTAGTGCTCAATTCGTACTCGTAATCTAGATTGTAGTTAGAAACTAATTTTATTTATTTTTTGACAAAAACTGCCATCACTGTTTTGTACCTATCCGCTACCATTTTGTCAGTTACTGTTTCTTCAATTAATTTCCATTAATTTTTTATAAATAAACTTAATTTAGATTTAATAAATAAAATTATATAAAACTCGTCACAGAAAAATAATAGAATTTTACACTTCGAGTGTTTGTTCTTTATTTGGAGTGTTTGTTATATAAATAATGAGAATATTTTATTCATTATTATATATAAACAATTTTGATATTTTTATTTATATTTAAAATACTCTACGATGTATATTTTTTTATATTGAAAATAAATCTATTATAGAAATCCCATTTCCAATTTGTCTATTACAGTATTTTCTATTGAATAATGCTATTTGCAACTGAAAAATTCAAACATCTCTAAATTTATTTGTGCTAAACTACTAATACCTATGGGAATTTCAGTTTTTTTTTTATTTTAGGGATAAAAAAACATCAACTAAAGAGTGCCAATAATTCCTGTGAAATCTAAAATAATTCTGTGTATACTTCTCTATATTGAAAATAAATCTATTATAAAAATCCTACTTCCAATTTTTCTATCACAGTATTTTCCATTGAGAATGATAAATGCGACTCTAAATATTCATACATCTCTAAATTTATTTGTGCTAAACTACTAATACCTATGGGAATGAGCTTTTAAAGTAAGATGATTTATATAATTACAGTATATAATCTTTCAAAACTGAAGAAAGATAAATAAGAAGAGGATTTCTCATTGCTATCAAAATTAATCACTAAAAATTTTCAGTTTCCAGATAGCTTTATTCCAATCAAAAAAGTTCTAATACCCAAATAAACCTAAATTATCAAGCCAAATTTTAGCCCTTGAAACCGTAACAGAAATAATTTTAATGATTTGAAATAATTTGAAAGTTAAAGTTCTAATACAATACTAGATATGAAATGATAAATAAATTATTTTAAATAATGAGATATTTTCCTCTTTCAAAACTATTATACTGTACATACCATTTCTAGCAGATACAAAAATAAATTTCAGAAAATTATTTTCATTAAAGGAGATATGTATCATAGAAAAGTTTGAATTAAATTAGAAATTATTTTATGAATGGAATTGAAATTGATACACTTGAAAATTTATTTACCAATATATCAACAAATAATAGTGTTTTAAATAATCATGTGAAAAGTTTTAGTTCAACTGCCCAAAATATGTCTGTTCTGATCCAGAAATTTTAATAAATAAGTATTTGTATAATCTTTTGTAAAATCTTTTCAGCATTTGTATAATCTTTGTGCTCAGATACAATAATTAGCCCATCAAATAATTAATTATTATTTATTTTTTCAAACAATTATTATACTGAAATACATTTTCAATTTTTATTTAAATTTTTTTTAATCCATTTTCTGTAGAATAAATAATTACAAAATCTTATCATTAGTAATTTTGGAGGGAATATACTTTGAAAGCGAATTAAGAGGTAGACACCCGCGGTAACTAAGGTCGAAGAGTGAACTAATTTAGAATTGTATTAATTGGCATTATTTCAAACACATTTCAAGAATCAAAGAAAAAACAGGTCACAACTGCAAAATTATTGACTTAAATATGATAGTTGTGAACTAACGTTAAAAATTTTGAAATATTATTTTTTACCATTTAAGTTTAACAGCATGAAGTATTGTCGAGATAAATATAATTAAGCTTGTGTGTGAAATTGGAACTGCATTTTCGCCCTCCCCTCATAATTTTCATCCGACGCCACTGCCTCACTCTAGATCCAGCGCTGTTCTGTGATATCAAATACAGTGGGTGACATAACAATATACAGTATCCCACATTTGTGTTACTCACCAAATGATATAATGTATCTATTTTTTAAGAACAATTTATTTAGAATTGAGGTGTTTCAAACGGTAATCCGTAAATTTTTAAATTTATAATTAGGCATATCATTTTTATGCTATTTTCGTCACACGCGATATCTACCATTGACCTTTATCAATATCTGTTTATAGTTTATATAAATGAGATATTGGTGATTACAATCTTCTTTAAATAGCAGTCATGAATAATCGCAAAATTTATAAAATAAATAGAAAGTTATAACTACTTTCTCTCTCTGTGTGTGTAATGCAGTAGTTCTTGACCAAAGTTAGTACTGTATACTACCGGTTTGCTAGAGCCAATGGTAAAAATTCACCTGATGTCACATGATGTATGATGACGATAATGACACTATCGCTTTACCCTATGTCACTTCTATACAGTAGAGACTGTAAGAAGTTTTGGGTTCATTCAAATAATTTTAATCAAAAAATTTCATTAATATTTTGTATTTAATTTCTATAATATTTGAAATGATAGAATTAAATAAACAAAATAAAAAATATATATAAAATAATTAAAATAGATAATTTATATCTTGAATTGATTAAAACTATTGAGCCTAGATCTAGAGCCAATGGTAAAAATTCACTGGATATCAGGTGGTGTATGATGATGATAATGACGTTATCGCTTTACCCTACGTCACTTCTATATAGTAGAGACTGTAGGAAGTCTTATTCAAATATTTTAATGAAAAAATTTCATTAATATTTTGTATTTATTTTCTATAATATTTGAAATGATGGAATTAAATAAGCAAAATAAAAAAAGGTTTATAAAATAATTAAAATAGATAATTTATATCTTGAATTGATTAAAACTATTGAGCCTAGACAAAATAATCATCTTACATCTTTTTTTATTTGTATAATTATATACAATATATTATCACATATTCATAAACATAAATTTAATAAAAGTTTTATTTTTTTATTCAATTTTTAAGTTGTTTTTCTTAAACCTAAAATAACATTACTATTACAGTCGTTTGGATTAAAATTTACATTTTCATGAAACAGATTACATGTTATGTTGCAATTTTTTCATTTTTTTTTGCTTTTTTGACATTTATATATTATTTATAGTTATATAAATTAATATCTATTAGATATTTTATAAAACATACTTTTCATTAAAACAGTTAACTTCAGCGCCTTCAAAAATCTATCTTTTCTATATATTCAATATTTGCCATTATTCGATAATTCAAGTTGATATAAACCTGCGAAAATGAGAACCTCTATTTTTTGGATAGCCAAATACAATAATCAACAAACAATCCCTCTTTGAAGGAAATGCTAACGACTTATTAAAGATTTATTTGCATTTAAAAAATATTAGTTGTTATGGATATTTGAATTTATAAAATTTTAATGAAAGCTTTTGTTTTTGTACAGAAAATGTGACCTTTTAAACTTAATAGAAAATTAAACTGATAATGAGGAATTAAATTAAAAAACATGCATAATTAAAATCAATTATGTAGTAATTAAATATTTTTGCAATATGTTCATTCACACAATGTTTTTAATTATCCTATCTATATTTCTGAATCCTCACTCTAAAATATAATTTAAAAAAAAATTAAATGTGATATGGCCCGCGGCAATCTTACAGACTCATTAAATGGCCCTTGAACTAAAATGAGTTTGACACGCTGCTGTAGAGGGTTTGCTATATCTAACGTTCAATAATCTCGTACGAAAATTCTGAAAATTCTCGTATTTTTGCGTATTTTTGAAACCATTCTCTTACTTACCATTAAAACATACTGAAAAGTTGGTTAGAGAAGGAAATATGGTAAACATGATAAAATAAACTTTTTCTTAAATTTAGAAACATTCATGTACCAAATAATAAACATTTTATTAATTTTTTTTTGATTTTACTATGTTAATTTTTCATTAACTTGATTATTATTCGGAATTGAATAATAAATCAATTCTTTCAATGGTGATTTCAGCTGAATATAATTGTTCAGCTTCGGATATATTACTGCTATCGTTATTTTTTCATTATTCAAAATTATTAATTTAAATTAAAATGATCAAACTTGATTTATTTTCCAAGAAATCGTTAATCGTGCCATCAGCAATCCAATATTTTTCTGATAATGTTTTTACAGAAGTTACAGTCTGTTTAAGACACGCTTGCTATATACTTGTATAATGAATATAATTGAGTTTTATTGAAAATTTATATTACATCTACATTATTATATTACAGAATTACTTATTAGAATAATGTGATAAATATACTTGTATTTCATTGATAAATTTCAAAAATTGAAAACTTAAAATGCCGTAATGTAAATTTTGATAAAGTTTTTCTGGGCTGTGTTTACTTAAAACCCTGCAGGCCATTCCAGCTGTGAAAGATACTTAGTGGGTGCATCCAGTTGGTAAGCAGCTGACTCAGCAGACCGTCTAGCTGTCGGGAGAAAGACGACGAATAAGAAGAGTAAATTTCATTGCTATCAAAATTAATCATTAAAAATTTTCAGTTCCCAGATAGCTTTATTCCAATCAAAAAATTCTAATACAATACTAGGTATGAAATGATAAATGAATTATTTTAAATTATGAGATAGTTTTGAGAGGAAATATGAGATATTTTCCTCTCAAAACTATACACTGTACATACCACATCTATCAAATACAAAAATAAATTTCAGAAAATTATCTTCACTACAGGATATATGTATCATAGAAAAATTTGAACTAAATTATGCCTTATTTGCCAACTTATATTAAAATGCAACAAAGTTTTACTTTAAATGCCCATAGTATATCCGTACGATTAAGAAATTGTAATAAATAAAGCTTTTTTTTCAGCATTTGTATGATTTTTGTGTTCAGATACAATAATTCAGCCCATCAAATAATTTATTTTTTCAAACAGAATTATTATATCGGGCATTGCACTGAAATACATTTTTTATCGATTTTCTGTAGAATTAATGACGTGAAAATCTTGTTAGTAATTTCGGAGCAATTAGAATTGTATTAATTGGCATTATTTCAAACATATTTGAAGAATCGAGGGAAAAAACAGGTCACAACTGCAAAAAATGGTTGACTTAAAAATGATAGTCGTGAACTAACGTTAAAAATTTTGAAATGTTATTTTTACTATAAGTTTAAACCCGTGAAACGTTAAGGATAACTCGAAGGTGTTTTCATTCTAATTTATCAAAATATAGCGAAATTCCTGATAAAACTTTTGCAGGGTTATGTTTGACCTATAAGTAACTCTATAGAAATTTGTCTGCTATGGCCTCAAATGGGACTCCAACGTCTCCCTAGTGATTAAAATCTAGACCTTCACATTTTTTCTTTTGTTATCGATAGGAGTGGAATGACAATATATATATTTGTAGACCTTAGCCACACTTTTACCCTGGCCGCCATATCTTTCCCGTGTCTATATATTTCAAAAATTTCCCATGTAATAACTAGATGGATAGATTCGATAGAAAAATCGTGTCATTTAAAGCGATTTCCACCGATTACCTTAATTTAATGGAAGCAAAATAAAGAACGTATTAAATTTGTAATTAAATTTAATACGTCCGTTATTTTTTTAATTATTATTAAATAGACCATTAATTTTTCGGCGTTATTTACTCTTAGGTGAATCTTGGGAAGAGAAAATCTATCGACTGAGAAACAAATTAAAAAGTGAAGCGGACTGCATGATCGTAACAGCCTTAGACGAAATAGCTTGTAAGTGGATTTATTAAAAATTAATTGTAAATTTTAGATTATAATTAAGAAAGAAATGATATTTTTTAGGGTTATTTAATCTGAGAGGTTCGGATATCCCTTACCATCCGGTTTTTAAATCATTCGCATTGATTAACGAAGCGGAAATAAGGTGAATTAAAAGTTTTATTTTCTTTTTGATGGTCAAATTTACTTTGGTTTCCAATGCTAGGCTTTACTTGGATCGAGATAAGTTAACTGACCGAGTCAGACAGCATTTATTTAAAAATGTCAGCTACGCAATCCAGGTAAAAGTATTTTGTCCATTTCACTTTTAGTATTAAATAATTATAATTATGTTACGATTGCAGCTTAGAAATTATACCGATATCTACCGAGATGTGGCCCACTTGCCTAACAAAACGGAAAAAGTGCTAATTACGTCCAAATCCAGCTACGCTATCTACAGTTCAACGCCCGAAGTATAGCGCTTATTTATTTATATTAAAATAATGCAAAATCACATTATTATTAATTTTAACAGGCGAAAAGAATAGTAAAAGATTCTCCTATACTATTAATGAAAGCTGTTAAGAATCCGTTCGAGATCGAAGGAATGAAGAAGGCTCACGTGAGTAAATACAGTACTATAATTTCTTGTTCGTTTAACCGATTTTAATGGAGGATTTAATTATTAGATCAAGGATTCGGTGGCTATCATCGATTTCGTAGCCCTTTTAGAAGAAGAAGTGAAACTTGGCCAATATTGGGACGAAATGATGGCCATGGAAAGAATCAGCCAGTGCAGAAGGTAAGAATCCGAAGTTCGATTAACATGAAAAACTCGCTGTCTAAAATAAGATAGTTTTGGAATCATTTAACTTATTAGAGAACAAGAGTTAAATATGGGCGACAGTTTCGAAAGTATCTCGGCATCGGGCTCTAACGGTGCCATCATTCATTATTCGTCTCGGCCCGCTACTAATAAACCTATCGATCTGGATCACATGTATCTACTAGATACCGGAGGACAATATCTGTAAGTCTTAACTACACTTTTTTAAAATTATATATAAAGTGATTATAATCAAAGTATCTCTGTTTAAGACCTTTTCAACCCCGTCCAGTCATCCCAATGCTGAGAAATGTCGTGCGCCAGCGATATCCGAGAAGAAAAGTAGTTCAAATATTTGCCACCAAAACCGAAAAACCGAATGCCTGGAATTTGCGTATCACGCAACTCGATAGCTGCCAGGAAGGTTTAAAAAGATGTACACAAAATTCTGGTTATTAATACTGTCTATAGCCATGGCATTTTTTACGCCCCCTCCAATCAGGGAAATTACTAAGGAGCGGGCCAGTTCCAATCACGGGTTGCACTCACACCCGTGGAGGGGACAGGATGGTGAAAGACGAGATATGTTCACCATCCGGAATCTCCTGAAAAGTTTCTTCGGGGTTCTGGGCCCGGGCCGGCCCAGAACACCGAAAAAATTTTTCAGCAGATGCCAGATCCGGGACGCGAACCCGGATCCTCCTACGTGGCACGCCAAGCCAGGAAATTTTTTTTTATTAACAGATGACGCCACTTTCCATTCAGGGAGAATACTAAGTGACGGTTTTTCAAGGGATGGGACCCGGGATTCGAACCCGGATCCTCCAGAGTGGAAAGCCGAAGCGTTTCCACGCGGCTATCCGGCCAAAGTATTATCCATTAGAAAAATACAACATTATGTCTTTGTAAACTGCCCCGGGTCCTCCAGAGTGGAAAGCCGAAGCGTTTCCACGCGGCCAATCCGACCGACTCATGAGACCTATTGCTGATATACAGAGCCAGCCTTAGGGTAAACACGGGTCCTCCAGAGTGGAAAGCCGAAGCGTTTCCACGCGGCCAATCCGGCGTCCTCCAAAGTGGAAAGCCGAAGCGTTTCCACGCGGCCAATCCGGCCGACGCCTCTTTTGGGTTAGTAAAAACCCGTTTAACGCGGTTTTTCAAGGGGTGGGACCCGAGACTCGAACCCGGGTCCTCCAGAGTGAACGTTTCCACGCGGCCAATCCGGAGGTCCTCCAGAGTGGAAAGCCGAAGTGTTTCCACACGGCCAATCCGGCCCGTCCTCCAAAGTGGAAAGCCGAAGCGTTTCCACGCGGCCAATCCGGCCGATCCCTCTTTTGGGTTAGTAAAAACCCGTTTAACGCGGTCATGCGACGAATCCGGCCGACTCCCAGAGATGGTTAACTAATGTTTATTACATGACCATCCAGCTCATGAGATCAATAAATAATTAATTGGATTGGTATATTTAACGATTGATTGATTTATTATATATAAGTTACAAAGGTATATAAAATTAAACATATAGATTAAATAAAAAGAACACAGGTTAATAAAATAAATTAATTGCACATTATGCCAATTACTAAAATAAATTCCCTATTTATACGTTTTTTGTTAATAAATGACAGCAATTTCTATTTAATAGAATACCGTATTAACTATCCGAATAAAACACGCCTTACATTTGCAGAGGGAGCAGCAAAGTTATAAACAAGGTGAAACACGTGATCGATGAGTCTGACTTGTATCTATGAATAAATTTTCGAAGTGGCACTAAGAACTGAATGTGAGTTTTCCAAATAGAAAACCATAGCATTTGAAGCATAGCATGCTTCCATTGTGGCCAATCCGGCCAACTTAATGAATTAATAATTAGAAAAATATCATGTTAAACTCCATTGATACTCGGTATAAATTGGCTGAATGACCTCAGTGGAAGCGTATGATGTTTCTCTTTTAGAGAATCCGGGTTCAATTCCCGGATCTTATATATCTAAACATTTTTTCAAGAGATAGTTGAATACCATACTTCGCCTCACGGCTGACCACTCCAAGGGTGTGGGTAGCCCATGATGGAAATTGAATGTCCCGCCATTTAGTACTCATAAGAGGAAAATGGCATCAAACCATATAAAAATCTATTTCTACAAATATATTTGTACAGGCGGCAGATGGCCGAGTGGTAACGTGTTGGCGTACAGTGTAGGAAGACCGCGTTCACGTCCTGGTCTGGTCCCGGTTGTTTTTTTTTTCGTCGGCCGGATGGCCGCGTGGTAAACCTTTGGCTTACCACCCTGGAGGATCCGGGTTCAAATCTGGGTCCCACACCTCCAATTTTTCAGGAGGGGTCCGGGCCCGGCCTATTGAACCCCATCCTTCAACCATCTGGTTGATCCCATCATGGGTGCTGGCCAGCCTGTGATGGGAGCTATAAATGGCCGCCGCTAGATACAGAATATCCCATGAGGATATGGCGGCGTAATACAACTAGCCTAGCCCGGTTTTTTCGGGGTGCTGGATCCGGCCCGGCGATCCCCATCCTTCACCATCTGGCTCCCCTCCACGGGTGTGGGTGCAGTCTGTAGATGGAACAGGCCCCACCTCCTTAGTAATCTCCCCGGATTGGAAAGGAAAGGGGGCGTAAAATACGCAATATATATATATATATATATATATATATATCCGGCCTAAAACCATCGCGCCTCGAACCCACGACCATAGGGATACGAAGCCCGCGTCTTACCGAGTAGGCTACGGCGACATGTACGTCTTCACGGAATACATAAATGATATTCTTGTCGGACAGATGGCTGCGGTGGAAACATACTATGCTTCCACCCAGTAGCGTCCAAATTCAATTCCCAGGACCCACACTTCCAGATTTTTTAGGAGGAGTCCTGGCCCTGCCCGTTGACCCCATCCTCTACCTAACAAATGACTTCACCAAAGATATGCATATCTCTTGGTTGGAAATGGAATGCGCCCCGCTTAGTATCTTCACGGGAGAAGCGGCATAAAACTGCACAATAAAAAATGATATTCTTGGAAAACATATTCCTGTTATTCCTTATAAAGAAATAATGACTAATATTCTGCTAAGGGCTATCCTCAGGTTTTTTAATCAATGACATAGCGAAAATGTAATGCATCTAAGTTAAAAATAAAATTATAACTCTCAATCATTAACAATTTTGTAATTTTTGTTAAATCATAGCATCAATAGCACTCAAAAGAAACGTTACTCTCTTCAGGTCTTGAATATGAAAATAAATAGCTTCTTTGCGTCGGCCGGATTGGCCGCGTGGAAATGCTCCGGCTTTCCACTCTGGAGGACCCGAGTTCGAATCTCGGGTACCACCCCCTTGAAAATATTTATCATGGGGTCCGAACCGGCCATCGATCCCCGTTCTTCACAATTCGGCTACCTTTCCGCAGAGGTGGGCAGCCTGTGGAAGGGCTTGTTTCGCCCCGACATTTAGTATACTTTAAGAATGGAAAGTGGCGTCATTTGTTGATGCAAAAAAATAGCTTCTTTGTAGGTTCAACACCAGTTCCATCTGGCTGGATGAGATTCAACAGTCTGACCTGGATCTCTCATAAAAAAACTCTGGAGATGTGGAGAGGGCCAGCTTGGGCCGCCTGGACAGAAGCGGCCGCTTTGGGCCCGCACCTGAAGAACTCCGCGCTTCAATTTATCAAAACATCAGATATATTTCAATGGTAAATATATTGTAATTAGCCGAATGGCCGCGTGGTTAAGCTGTGACTTACCACCTTGGAGAAACCGGGTTCAAATCTAAGTCCTACACCTCCAGTTTTTCAGGAAGGATCTGGGCCCGGCCCGTTGTATCCCATTCTTCAACTGGCGGATACCACTTTGGCGGATCCTCCAAGGCAGTATCAGGGCCGGCCCTAGCGTTTTTGCCGCCGTAGGCAAACCCAAAAAATTCCGCCCCTTTCCAGGGAATTAAAGTTACTCTAACGCGCTATGCTAGTGAAGTTGTAACCCAAAAATTCGATATTATTGCACTCTGCGAATTTCGTCGCAACAACTGTCGACCAAGTCCCCTAACTGCATGCGCACTGCCACCAATGATTAGTGTTTTTAAGAAACGGAATCGTTGGGTGTTAAGACTTGACAGAGATCCAAAATAACCAGTTCACGAATGAACGAAGTTACTACTGCCATTGTGAAGCGGACCGTGAATAACAGCGTTGGTTTCTGAAGTGCTGTATTGAGATACACGGATGTGCCATACATAACTGTCTGGAAAATTCTATGGAACATTCTGCATTTCTATTCATTCCAAATAACCCGGAGACTGGAGTTGCGCCCGTAAAACATTGAAAATCAACTGATATTCGCTTTAATATTTCTCGCTCGAGTGGAGTTGGATGCTACGTGGCTGTGGATGATTTTATGGGTTGATGAGGATATCCGAATGGAATTGTGAATATCCACAATTGTAAAATATGAACTACGCAAAATCTGCATGCAATCCAACAGTTTTTTTTACATTCACTTAAAGTTACTGTTTGGTGCGGGTTACAGATTCGTTTATCTCGGGACTATTCTTCGTTGAGCAACCGAATAGATCGCTAGACCCGACTGTCGAAACAGTCGAGTCTCGCCATCTACTCGGTTGCTGCCGAGAGATATCACGATACAATAACAATTTTATGCATGTGGATGGATTCAATCATTTTCATGCAAGATGGAGCCCCGCCACACATCAATCCGTACAAGAAATTCTTCCAGAAAAATTTCACGGAAGCCAGAGTGATCAGCCGTTCGTTTCCCATTGCGTGACCGCCTCGTTCAGTAGCCTGACCTCTCGAGACTTCTGGCTCTGGGGATTTCTCAAAGAGATTTATCGGATCATCCGATAATTTGCCAGCGCTAAAAGACAGCGTAACGCAGCATATGCGCAACTATGATTCTAACCAGCTGCATTCTGCGGTCGAACACAGTGCAAATGATGCAGTTTGTGGCGTACTAGATGGCAACATATTGACCAATACGGTCTGTGAATGCATAATGGAAATGAAAATGTGTTATTTAAACTTATGGCGTTTTTACCCTCACACAAAAACTGGTATATCTACATTTGGGGCATCACTCCATGTGGCGAATGCTGGAACTATTTCTCAAATATCGCTTCCGCATGATGTACAACGTATCTTACAACGTTTTATAACATTAGGGTTTCTGGGTTGGGCCCCGTCAGGTATTAAACAGCGATACTTTAATCACGATCACCCTTTAATGGCTATGGTGAAAATTTTTATTTCAGAGATGGAACAACCGATACCACTCGAACATTTCACTTTGGTAATGCTACAGATTTCCAAAAGGTTACATCTGTATAAGTATAAACTATAAATATAAAATAAATGGAAAGCATCGATTTTTGATCTGTGATTGCATTTTCAGGAGACTTATACCAGAGTACTAATGGGAGCCATTGATTTAGCGTCAGCCATATTTCCCCAAGGAGTCAGAGGTAATTTTACCCTTTAAATATTAATGGTGGCCAATTGATCTTTTTATTATCGACTAATACAATCCACAGATGCGTCAATTCATTCCACGGCTAACCCATTTTTAAAGCGCTAATCGATGGATCGGCCAAGCAGAAAAGTCCACCTAAGAAAAACGAATAAACTACTACAATTTATCATTTCGCGAATGGCGGGCCATAGAATGACCGAGGCTCCATCAACCGGTTGATCTGGACATCCGATGATGAGCGCCCATTACATATTACGTGATTCAGATTTAGTGGCTTTAAATTTAATATAACTTATACTCGATAAATTACACCAAATGCAATTTGTTATTATTTATAACAGTAAATTCCACTGTTGTATTTTTATGGCTACTATTTTTCGAAAACATTTCGGGAGCCAAATTGTCGACCATTACAGTAGTAACATTTTGGCACCGATTTTTATAGAAATATTAAATTTCGTTGCTCTTTTATGTCTCTTCTCGAGGGACAAGCGTTAGAAGCACGATTCCATTAATGTTTTTGCTAGTTAAATAATTATTATTAATCCTCATTATTTTCTTCTATCATCGCATTAATTTCAAGGAATTGTTGGCTTTTTTTTACATTTAATTAAATTTTTATTCGACTCTCGGTTTCCGATGTAAATGGGTAAAGCATTTTTCCCGCTTACCAAACTCAGATAGCAGTTTTTACTTTAGATAGGTAACAACTAATATATCTTCGGGTGTAATCTTTCTTGTGCTCTTACCGATAAGCCAATTTCTCATCCTTATTGGAAAATGTCAAACTGTTATAATTTGTTTTCTACTCCGTTTATTAGTTGTTCTGACCCGTAGGTGATTCCAGTTTGACCTCTCTTATTCAAAACGGCCAGTGAAGTTAGTCCGAAGAAGTTTATTTTGTTGGGCTGGCCAATGTTTTAGATTTCTTATTAGATTTTTGTTAATTCAAAAATATACTTTTATATCTGAATATCAATAGAAATTTTATATTAATTTTCCCGGTTAAATTGTATATGTTTTCGGACTGCCGATTTCGATAACTCTTACCTGATGGTATATAAGTTTAATAACTTCCATTTCACTCGACTGAGATTTGCTTTTCCTTCGACAAAACGAAGCGAAGGCTAATCGTTATAGGATAATTTGGCCGCCGAAATCATTTTTATCGACAGTTTCATCAAAATGCTTCTGTTCTTCCAACCGGCAATTCCAACTGCCTTCAAAAATAATTATAGTCAGCCTGGATGATCTCTTCCTTATTTGCTTATCGAAATTCCGCTTACTGTTTCTATAAATTAATTTATAAAGACTTTTTGTTTATTATAAAGAGGAATGTTATCGATATTTATATATAACTATTATAAATAATTATGCATATAAATGAATAATAGTTTTATTTAGAATATAATAAATAAAAGTTATAATGCCACGCTTAATTATTTTATTCGTATAAAACAAAAATATTAATAAATAAATATATAACATAAAATAATGCAAAAAAACGAAAGTACTCGTGTTTGAGAGGGTGAAGAAAGGACTAAATGGGAATTTGCAGTGAATGAATGAGTTTGTATTATGGGGAAGTATGTTTGAGAGGGTGGTAAGATTACGAGAGAAGCAATGCTGGTTTTTTTATCAATAGATGACGCCACATTCCATTCTAGAAGAATACTACGTGGCGGGGCGAAACCAAATTAAAAGTTATGAACGGGCTTGGAAAGTGTGATGGGAATGACAATCTGTCAAAGAACGCTAGAATAGTTGTATATCGAGAGTGAGCTTCGCCCAACATTGATGTATGTAGGCGAGGCCCGGGTATAGGCTGAAAGGCGTAGAAAGTATTTAGAGTGCAGTTGAGATAAGATGGTCGAAAGTTGTAGCTAACGGGACTAGATGTGAATGTGTCTCGAACATGATCTCATTATTAATTTAATCATCATCACACGTACGAATCATTTAACCAACGAGATGGTTTCGGCTAATATACTAAATCAGGGCTGCCCAACCTTTTTATGACCGTCAGCTACTTTTTTCACTGGAGCGATATAGCGATCTACCGATATCCAAGGAATAAAGTACAAAAATTACCTTGCGTACTGCCTAGGGCCGGCCTTGGTGGTATCCGCGGCCATCTGAATCATGAAACTAAAAAAAGAAACAAAACAAAAATTTACAGTATAAATTATTTATACATTTTTTCAAAACTAAATTTTTAATAATTTTTTGTCAGAATACAGTTCTTATTATGGTAATAAAATCAGATTTAAAGCATTACCATAATTGTAATCAAAATTTATTGAGAAAAAATTTATTTTTGAAATATCGGTATTAATATCGGGATTCCAGTATCATAAATTAAAAATTCCGAAATACCAGTAAGATTTTGGTCGATATTGTGAATCTAGTGGTTATTTAATCTGTAAATAAAATAACTTCTTTAAAAATGTAGACTTTATTATTTTGTTTTAATTTATTAACTTACTATAGAAAAACAAGAAATTCAGACGAAAAAAATTTTTAAGCCAATTTTCCTTGCTTCATACTTTAGAAATACTTTGCAAACCAGAAATTTCTTGTTTGAATGAGAGAACTACCGGATTTCTAAATTTTTTAATTGTTCTACGCATATTTTTAACAATTCCAGTCATAGTGACGTTCGGTGAAAGGAGCTTTTCCAAGTTAAAATTAATTAAATCTTATTTAAGATCAAACATACTCCTCCCTCTTCACATCCTTAAAAAATTATCCATAGAAAATGATAAAATAAAAACAACTTCGACAAAATTTTGAAAGAGTTTGCAGAATAAAAAGCAAGAAATATTTCTTTATAAATATAGTTTACTAAATCTTTATAAATGTAGTTTTAATAAAATATAAATTAATAAATATAAATATTGACATTACAGTATTTAATTTTTAACATAACGTTATAAGTCTTATAATATATATTTCTTATACCTAATCTTATTAATAATCATAAGTATAGGAGGCTCTGTCAAAATTGTCCACAGAGGGATCCAAAATTGCTAAGGCCGGCGTTGGGTGTGGAGCCCAGCAATGTGCACATATCCTGTAAGAGTGAAGCGCAGCATACTTCCACGTGGCTATCCGCCGATTAAATTATTTAAATTCCCTTTATCAAATATGAAAAAAATGATTATTAAATTATAATTGATAATATAAAATAAATATTATTTACTTAAAATAAGAATTGATTATATCTTTCTTCATAAACTGTATCTACATAAAATACTGAGTATTCTATATCTATCTTGGTATCTATACACTGTATATTGTGTTCAGGGCCGGCGCTACCATTTAGGCAAACTAGACAACCGCCTAGGGCGCAAGTCATGAAGGGGCGCAAGCTATATTTTATTCCTACTTTATCAAAATATCAAAATTAAAAAAATGATATATGATTTAGGTATCGATTCTTTTTCTTTATCCCTCACACAAGAATCGATACCTAAAAATAAGAATTAAATAGTAAGAATTTTCAAATTAATCAAAAAAGAAAATAAAAAGGCTGTTTTTAGAAGAATTGCAAAAATCTTGAAAATGTTTTGACTCGTAATGCTAATAAAGATATTAATGCCGAGGATCTCTGCAGTGAATTTCAAGCAATTGCTTTCCAATATTCCAATAGTTTCCAAAATTCATGCTGCCACAAGCAGTAACATTTTTTATAGTACAGCAAAAACTTGTGACTGCATACTCAACGTTTTTGTTGCACTAAGAATTCTCCTGACATTTCCAGTTTCAGTAGCAAGTGAAGAACGTAGTTTCTCAAAGTTAAAACTTGTTAAAACATATTTGCGCTCAGAAATCTGATAAAAAGAGAGAGTGAGAGAGTAACAAAAGGGTTAACGGCTTAAAAATTGGCGCCGTTTGCAACGTACTAATTATTCAAATAAACCAATGAAAATCTGATAATTTTACTTAGTTTTATTTAACACAAATCCAGTTACAAGTGGAATTGCTATATGATATAAGATTAACAGTGAACACGTTGCTCCTAACGCGTCTGAAACGAAAAGACTGAGAGAGTAACAAAACAGTTAACGGCTTAAAAATTGGCGCCGTTTGCAACATACTAATTATTCAAATAAACCAATGAGGTGCTACGTGATTTACTGACTAATATCCTGTTTCGTCATTACTGATTACCAAATAAATTCTATAGACAATATCGCTTGTTACTACATATTTTAAAATCCCAAGTATAAGATTGTTTTATGACTTTTGTAACAACATTCATATTATAGATATATTGCATATTTTTAAAATGTTTATGTTAGATTAATAATGCGGTAGGAATTGTTTGTTTCTTTTAGTCTCTATTATGAAATAATCTTCCACATAATTGAGGGTTTTGCTGAAGAACACTGGCACATTCTGTTATGTATGCTGATTGTGCATAACCGCTCTACATAAACAATTATTTATGTTGTTCAACTTCGAAATTTCTGTTAATTTTTATAGGTAATGGTAAAGAACCAGAGAAAGATTTATAATTCTGGAGTATTTTTGGAAAAAATTATGAAATTATTTCAATAAAATTAAAAATTTCGAATACAATATTAATAACAATGTTATATCATTGTTGAAAGATCTCTCTGTTGATTGTCGAAAGAGAATTTCATTAGGTTTTATATGTTCTGCGTTATGTTTAGCGAGGAAAACTAATAAAGTAAGTAAAACAATTTCATTTTTTCTAAGCGGGATATCTCCAGTGTTGTTTCAGTAATTAACACAAAAAATGCATGACAAAATTTGCCGCCATTAACTAAAAATATATTCGTATAATAAATTAATTTTATTTAAAAATATATTCTTTCAACAATGATATCATATTGTTACTACGGTGTTCGAAATTTTTAATTTTTTTTAAATATTTTCCATTAATTTCACTTATATTTACACGTGTCCATAAGGAGTGAAGTATTCAAAACTCTTTGTGGTCTTAACCATTTAAATATAAAATTTTCCATCGCTTACCGTTTTAAATAAACAGAAATTTCGAAGTAGTATATTTCAGTAATTAACGCAAAAAATGCATGACAAAATTTGCCGCCATTAAAGCAATATCGTGTTTTGTTGTTAATTATTAGCAGTTAATTTCCACAAACAAAAAATCTTATGAAAATCTTACTTCTACGTATTTTAAAATCACAAGATTGTTCTGTCACTGTGTTAGAAAAACTTTTAATTATAGACATATAGCGAACTTTTTAAATGCTTTCGGTTGATTAATCATACGGTTAAGTACTTTCGCTACTGTTAGTCTCTATTACAAAATACTCTTCGACTTAATTTATGCTTTTGCTGAAGAACTTTATGGCACATTCTGTCTTGTATGCTGATTGCACATGAGTGTGTTATTTAAATAATCATAAGATATTTCAGTTAATTTAAATCTATTAACCTATTTACCTACCTATTAACCTCGATATTTCTGTTAATTTAAATCGGTAGCAGTCGGGAAGGTTTAGGTTGAGATGGTGAAGAACCAGACTCAGATTTAGAATTCTTGACTCCGTATGCGAGGAGGTGTAAATATCATTAAAATTTATGATAAATGTAATATAAATGATGACAAATAGATCAACCTGAATAACAGGCTTTATTCCAAATAAAATAGAGGTAAATCTACAAACACATAAGGTGGAACAAATACACGAGGCACGAGACCAAGAGAGCCAAAGAAACATGTGCGATGGAGATGAGCACATGAGAACAATGGCTGTGTTGCCAGGCGGAGACCCTGACGAACAGAGCTGCCACACATACCACACTTTCCCCGCTCAGATTACAATAAAAAGTCTGCGAGGTGCGAGGGGGGACAGCGAGATCTAGATGATCGGCGCACGACTTGGTTTTCCGCGCTTCGGTCGAGAGGTTCTTCTTCGAGTTTGTTAGGTTCGTAGGGGTCATCATTAACAAGAGTGGGTAAGCTGGTCGGTTCGGTTGCACTAGGTTCCGAATCAGGGCATCCAGTATCCTCTGAATCGGTCTGGTCAAGCGAGTTGGTTACATGAGGTGCAAGGTTACGTAAGGCAGTCGTCGATTCTCATCCGTCTCTAAATCTCACATGAGCGTAGAAGGGATTGGCTTCGAGGAGATGAGCTTCTTCAACCAATGGCTCGTATCTCACACGATTTTATTTACAGACAAAGACGGGCCCGGGTGTCAGAAGCCAAGACGGGAGGCTAGTGCCATTCCCGGAACGCCTCGAATGCTTAAAAAAACGCTCATGGCGGGTACAATTGGTAGAGGTGTGGAGGAGTGATCTTATAGAATGGAGAGCAGCATTTCCCATTGGTGAATATTGAGATTACGAGAACGCAGCGCCAGTGAAATAGTCTTCCGGATTATCCCATTGTATCTCTCAACCAACCCGTTCCCCTGCGAGTTGTACGGAGTGGTAAAGCTAGAATTAACTCCAGACGATATTAGGAAGGGGCGGACCTCCTTAGATACGAAAGCGGTACCTCTATCAGAGTGTACGTAGGAAGGCGTTCCGAACATAGAGAATAGCTTTTGGTAGCATTTAATAACAGTGGCGCTGCTGACATCTGGGCAAGGGAAGGCAAAAGGAAACCGAGAGTACTCATCCACAAGTTGAGTATATAGCGGTTTCGTGAATTGGGTGGTAGAGGCCCTTTAGAATCTACGTTGATACGCTCGAAGGGAGCGGTGGCCTTGATAAGATTGTTCTGGGACGTAGAAATTGAGGCTTGATCTCCTCACAAATTGGACAGGAAGCAGTTATTTTCTTAATGTTGTTTAATGAGTACGGGAGGTTTTTACTCCTGACCCAATGATAAAGACGCGTTATTCCGTGGTGGTATAAAGTTTTGTGTAGTTGGTCTAGTTTTTCCAGTCCCGACGTGGTGCAGCAGATTCTGGAGAGAGCATCAGCAGCTGAGTTAAGAGCTCCCGGACGATATTGCGTGTCGAATTTAAAGCAGGATAGTTCGAGACGCCACCCTCAATAGCTTCTCGTTCTTAATTTTGCCGTGACCTTTATCGTCGAACATAAAAGCAATGGAGCGTTGGTCAGTAATAAGAGAGAAGTGGCGGCCAGACAACAAATGCCTCCATTTACGATGGCTTCGACAATAGCGTAGGCCTCCTTTTCTACGCTAGAGTGCCTTCTCTCGCTATCGTTAAGAGATCGTGAGAAGAACGCCACAGGCCTACCTTCTTGCGACAATTGTGGCTCCAACAGCAGTATCAAAAGCATCAGTTCCCACTACGAGAGGGGAGTTGTGAGGAATGGGAGCCTTCATAGATTGGGCTATTTCTGATTTCAATTCGTCAATTGTTTCGAGTGCTTCGGTTTCCAGCGGAAAACTAGTAGCCTAAATCAAGTTTCGGATCTTCTTGCTGAATCCTTTTATCCAGTTGGCGTAGTGGGCGAACATACCGACTAGTCTGCTCAAAGAGGCTTTGTTACTCGGAATCGGAAACTCGAACAGTGGCTTCAGACGCTCGGGGTCGGGGCGAATAAATCCTTCCTCTATTTGATAGCCGAGAACTTTTATGGACCTGGAGGCGTATATGCATTTGTCTTTGTTCAAGGAGAGATTGTATTTCTTGGTCATATCGAGGAAACGAGCAAGATTGATGTCGTGTTCCTCGTGTTTCACCCACAAACGGTGACGCCGTCTAGATAAGCGTAAGTATCGCGTAAGTTCTCTCTCGTGATCAACTTGTTAATGACACGTTGGAAGCCAGCGACTCCGTTCGTGAGCCCAAAGCTGATGCCTTTGAAATTCCACAGTTGGTCGCAAGCCTCAAAAGCTGTGAAATGACGATCCTCCTTCGGTATTGGGATTTAGTAGTAAGCACCTCTCAGGTCCATAGTGCTGAATAATTTGTACTGGGCTATGGTATTGATTAAGTCTTCGATATTTGGAATTGGGAAAGATTCGAGTTCGGTAAATCTGTTTATGGCTCTAGAATAATCAACTACTAACCTCTTTTTTCGCGCACTTTGAACTATGACCACTTGAGCCCTCCACGGCGATACACTCTTTTCTATGAGGTCATCCTTTAAGAGCTTATTTATTTCCGATTGAATAAATCCATGTCATCTTTAGAAAATTTCCTGGATTTAGTGGCGATAGGACGGATATCCGGTGATAAATGAGAGAACAGCCTAGCGGGAGGTACTGTACTTTCGCCAGAGACGAAACGCACACAATGAAGTTATTGTCTGAGCCACCAAAAGAGAAGGACACGTGGCCAAGCCGTGAGAGTTTGTACTGGGCTATGGTATTGATTAAGTCTTCCATATTTGGAATTGGGAAAGCATCGAGTTCGGTAAATCTGTTTATGGTTCTAGAATAATCAACTACTAACCTCTTTTTTCGCGCACTTTGAACTATGACCACTTGTGCCCTCCACGGCGATACACTCTCTTCTATGTGATCATCCCTTAAGAGCTTATTTATTTCCAATTGAATGAAATCCATGTCATCTTTAGAAAATTTCCTGGATTTAGTGGCGATGGGAGGTCATCCATTAAGTGCTTATTTATTTCCGATTGAATGAAATACATGTCATCTTTAGAAAATTTCCTGGATTTAGTGGCGATGGGACGGATATCCGGTGATAAATGAGAAAACAGCCTAACGGGAAGTACTTTCGCCAGAGGCGAAGCGCACACAATGAGGTTATTGTCTGAGCCACCAAAAGAGAAGAACATGTGGCCAAGCCGTGACAAGAATTCGTGACCTATTATGATATCCGCACAGAGGTTATTCAGAACTGAAAAGGAGACGGATTCGTACAATTGCCCTTTTACCGACAGCGATAACTTACACTCCCCTAGAGTAGTAGTGCTGAGCGGCCAAGTCGTGACAAGAATTCGTGACCTATTATGATATCCGCACAGAGGTTATTTAGAACTGAAAAGGAGGCGGATTCGTACAGTTGCCCTTTTACCGACAGCAATAACTTACACTCCCCTAGTGAAGTAATGTCGAGCATGTGCCATAGCGACTTGAGACTGTTTACCATTTATCTTGAAACCGTGGTCCCAGGCGAAACAATAGTCTCGTACAGTTGCCCTTTTACCGACAGCTATAACTTACACTCCCCTAGAGTAGTAGTTGTTGAGACTCTCCCGGAATAAAACTCCGTCGTTTCTCTAAAACAAACAAAACTTTATTGAAAAGAAAAACCGTTACATTCGAACTCGTCGCCGCCTTTTTTTCTTTACGACGCTCTCAGTGTTGCCACATCCTCTCTCCCTTTTTTTTGAATATAACCAACAGTATTATTAATTCTAACATTTCCTCCCACCTTTAATTTCCAAATCTTGAAACCGTGGTCTCAGGCGAAACAATAGTCTATGAAATTTCGGAAGGTACCAGTATCCACTAAGGCCACTGCCTTCACAGAGTTGACGGTTACTTCAAGGATAGTTTTGTCCAACGACACTGGCGAGGCAGCAGCGATAATTACAGCCGCGGATATTGACTTATTCTTTTTCTTGCAAACTCTAGCAAAATGGCCTTTGATTTGGCAAAAGTTGCAGGAAATGTATATGGTTTGATTTCCAAGGAAATCAAACCGTATACATTTGTCATCACACATTACACATGTCCAACGACACTGGCGAGGCAGCAGCGATGATTATAGCCGCGGATGTTGACTTATTCTTTTTCTTGCAAACTCTAGCAATATGGCCTTTGATTTGGCAAAAGTTGCAAGTTTCGTCCTTCGCTGGACATCTGTTTCGCTGATGAAACGTGAGTCCACAAAATATACAATTCTTACTAGTAGCGGCGAGAGTGGTAAATGCTCTGGGTCCATGCGTGGCGGGTGTTGTCAACCGTTGGATTTTCGACGCTATTTGCCGTGGTATTCAAGGCACAGGCGACGTTGCCGCGACTGATGTAGCTTTCCGCTAGTGTGAAAGCGGATTCCAAAGAGCGTGCCTGGGAGATGGCATCTGGGTGCTCTGGGTCCATCCAACTCAGAGTGGCGGGTGTTGTCAACCGTTGGATTTTCGACGCCATTCGCCGCGGTATTCAAGGCACAGGCGACGTTGCCGTGACCGATGTAGCTTTCCGCTAGTGTGAAAGCGGATTCCAAAGAGCGTGCCTCGGAGATGGCATCTTCTAGCTGTAGTGATGATTTTTCGAGGAGTCTTTGTCTGATGTGTTGCGAAGCGAGGCCAGTAATGAAAGCGTCACGAATATTTTCGTTTTTGTGTGTCTCGGCAGACCGCCGTAAAATTACAATCATTGCTAAGGCCCTTAAGCGCTTGAAAAAACTGATCAATGGACTCACCTGGTTGCTGTCGTCTGGTAGCGAGTCTATAGCGGGCGAATACTTCATTGGCGACTTTGATATAGAGGTTGGAAAGGATGGAAACGGAATCTTGTATTCTGAGTCAGGCCAAAGGCCACTCCCCTGCTCCACCTACTAAGGTACTACAGGACCGCCGTAAAATTGTAATCCTTGTTAAGGCCCTTAAGCGCTTGAAAAAACTGATCAATGGACTCACCCGATTGCTGTCGTCTGGTAGCGAGTCTGTAGCGGGCGAATACTTCGTTGGCGGCTTTGATATAGAGGTTGGAGAGGGTGGAAACGGCAGCTTCGAACGTCGTACAGTCGGATATATATGAGTAAACTCTTGTGCTGACGAGGTTGATTAATAGTCTTAGTTTGTCACCGTCGTTGGCGGCCGAGGCAGACAGAAAGTTCTTGAGAGTTCGCAACCATTTCCTCCAATGCAGAGGAGCTCCACTATCGTCCGGGCTGATATCGAGCCGTTCTGGTTTTAAGAGTTTATCCATGAAGGTACTACTGGGTTCTTACTAGAGATGTGCGATACAAAACAAAATATCGTATCGGCGATATTCGATACGGATTTTTATACGATATTTAATATCGCGATATTTTAGAATGATATCGAAAATATCGCCGATACGATATTTTGTTTTGTATTGCAATATATTAGAATGATATCGAAAATATCGAGATATGATATTTAGGGGAAAATACGAACAACAATTTCCTTTAAAACTCATTTATTTGCCAGAAGTGATTAAAAATCATCAGAAATTTGATTCTATTGCTGATTTCGGCATTAAAAACGTTGAAATTAATTCAGGCTTCAATCTGCTTCTTTTTGCACATACCACTTAACCTGCCTTACTAAACAAACATTCGGTATACACTGATGTGGGTAATATAATCAAATGCTTCATTGCAATCTTTGATAAATTTGAATAGCAAAAACTTGCAAAGGTAAATCTACAAACACATACGGTGGAACAAATACCGCGGGCCGCATGTGGCCCTCGAAGTGATTTTTTGTGGCCCCAACGCACGCTCTTAACTAAAATGAAAATGAGAACAATATGTTATGAGATAATAGGAAGTAACATTTTCGCTTCATAACTATGACATATGATGCACTAGTTTGATTTTAATGAAATTTGTTATACAAGTTTTTTCGATTGGACTTATTGGACATACACGTACAGTATAGATGGCTTTCGGATTGGTGACACAAACTAAGTGCTTTCCTGCAAGGACTACATCGTTTTGTGCAAAACTTCTTACCAAAAAACAAAAAGTCATAAATGAGAACTTGTATATTTTTGGATAGCCAAATACACTAATTAAGTTCCAAACAATCTCTCTTTGAAGGACATCTATAAAGAACGCGCTAACGATCTTGATAAAGATTTATTTGTTGTGTTGTTAACTTATTTAAAAAATGTAAGTAGTTATGAATATTTGAACTTATAATATTTTAATGAAAGCTTTTGTTTTTGTACAAAAAATGTGACTTAATGCTTAATAGAAAATTGGATTGATAGCGAGGAATTAAATTAAAAAACAGTTGTATAATTAAAAACAATTATGTAGTAATTATATATTTTTGAAATACGTTCATTTGATTACACAATGTTTTAAATTATCCTATTTATATTTCTAAATCCTTACTCTAAAATGTAATTTTAAAAGAATTTAAATGTGATGTGGCCCGCGGCCATCTTACAGGCTCATTAAATGGCCCTTGAATTAAAATGAGTTTGGCACGCCTGCACTAGACCAAGAGAGCCAAAGGAACACGTGCGAGGGAGAAGAGCACACGAGAACAACGACTGATGTTGTCAGGTGGAGACCCTGACAAACAGAGCTGCCACACATACCACAAACATAAAATAACACCAGAGCGAAAAATTATTTTTGCCCTTATGATCATGTTTGCACGAGAGAACTGCCCCCTTGCATCGAAGTCTGCACCTGTAGATTTCCCTACAATAAGCGAATAAGGTTAACGATGAAGTGCTGCGGAATGAACTCTCTTCGATGGATCCCTGTTTTTTGTTTTACTTTGTTTCCAACCAGAAGTTACTGAACGGCGGCACATTCCAATGATTAACACGGGAAATCTACAGAAATGGAATCGGCCATCAGATGAAGAATGGAGTTCAACGAACTGATCCAGACCTGTACTGAAAAATTTTTGAGATATGGGAACAGGAATTGAACTCTGTTAGATTAGTTTTAATTCGCCACCGAATCACACAAGAAATTTATTTGGCAGATACCATTTTTAGATCCTATCACAGGCTAGCTAATATTCATTATTGAGTTAAATAAAAAGTAGAAGGATGAGATTCAACCCAGTGAACTATAAATATAACTGGAGGTAGCACTCTTGGCTTAAAAGTGAAGCCGGAATGCTCGACAAGTTTCCCCAGGCTTGTCCGGCAAGATTCGTGTTATAGTGTGTATTTACGATATACAGTAAGACCCCGCTTAATGGTGTTTCAATATAACGCGGTTGTCGGCCGGATTGGCCGCGTGGAAACGTTTCGGCTTTCCACTCTGAAGGACCCGGGTTCGAGTCTCGAGTCCCACCCCTTGAAAATATTTATCAAGTACCCGGGTTCGAGTCTCGGGTCCCACCCCTTGAAAATATTTATCATGGGACCCGGGTTCGATCTCGGGTCCCACCCCTTGAAAATATTTATCATGGGGGCGGGTTCGAATCCCGGGTCCCACCCCTTGAAAATATTTATCATGGGGTGCGGCCCGGCCCGTCGATCCCCGTCCTCCACAATCCGGCTGACCTCTCCGTGCCCGGCCCGTCGATTCCCGTCCTCCACAATCCGGCTGACCCCTCCGCGGTCCGGCCTGTCGATCCCCGTCCTCCACAATCCGGCTGACCCCTCCGCAGAAAAGCAACCTGTGGAAGGGCTTGTTTCGCCCCGCCACTTAGTACTCTTACTATAGCCTGTGGAAGGGCTTGTTTCGCCCCGTCACTTAGTATTCTCCCTGAGAAAAGTGGCGTCATCTGATAACAAAAAAAAATAGGCCGGGCCCAGACCCCTCCTGAAATACTGGAGATGTGGAACTGGAATCATAGTAAATATTAAAAATGCAGATAAAACTCATTTAAAATGACCTGGTAAATTTTGGCGCCGAATTGTAGCGCCAATATATTGTAGCGATCGGTGGCCTTAACTAACTGCTTACCACTTTATATATAACGCGGTTTTTTCGAATTCTATATGTTTTTATTGATTCACTTTGGCGCGGTTTTTCAAACAGGTATACTTGCATAAATCCGAAATCGCACTAATTTATTGCTTTGATACTCCTATGCCTTCTCAATGCGTTCGATATCAGTTCAGTGCAGTATATACGAAAGTCTGATACGGTCACAATTCACATTTATGATAGTTCATTAACATTATTTTACAGTTAAAGATTAGCCACTATTACGGAGATTATATACAATATGGATCATTTTATACAAAATGATCCAAATTTTGGTAGAAGTTCAAAGGCAAACGATTTTTCGTTAGATGATTCTTAACAAAAAAATAAAAAGTATCAAATGAGGAAGAACCTTCCTCATCACAAACAGATTTACTTGAATATTTTTTATTTTCATGAATGATTAATGAATACAAATCGATATTAGCAATAAAAATGTGTATAATTAATGTAAAACAATAGTAATAATACAAGTTACAAAATAAAAAAAGATACTTATATTTTTTATTCACTATCCCGTTTCACCTATTCCCATTTTTTTCAACAGATGACGCCACTTTCCACTCAGTAAGGCAGGGTGAAACAAGTCCTTTCACAGACTGCCCATCCCTGCGGAGGGCTCAGACGGACTGTGGAGGACGGGGATTGACGGGCCGGGCCCGGACCCCATAAATATTTTCAAGTATTCACTATCCCGTTTCACCTATTCCCATTTTTTTTTCAACAGATGACGCCACTTTCCACTCAGTAAGACGGGGCGAAACAAGTCCTTTCACAGACTGCCCATCCCTGCGGAGGGGTCAGACGGACTGTGGAGGACGGGGATCGACGGGCCGGGCCCGGACCCCATAAATATTTTCAGGGATGGGATCCAAGACTGGAACCCGGGTCCTCCAGAGTGGAAAGCCAAAGCGTTTTCACGCGGCCAATCCGGCCGACTACCTATTCCCATTATTTACGTGTTAAGATGACCTCCTTTAATATGATTCGTTTAGCACTTGATTTTTTGGAACGTATCCCCCGTTTTAAACGGGGTCTTACTGTATAGGAAAACGATATTCCCTCTTAAATCTGATTGTTCTGGTTCTACCTATTCCCATTATTTACGTGTTAAGATGACCTCGTTTAACATGATTCGTTTAGCACTTGATTTTTTGGAACATATCCCCTGTGTTAAACGGGGTCTTACTGTATAGGAAAACGATATTCCCTCTTAAATCTGATTGTTCTGGTTATTTAACTGTTTTCAATGTAGACTAATAATTACAAATTCTTTAAATTTGTTTGTTAAATTATTGCAAAGTTAGATTAAAAAGTCAAAATGTTTAACTCCTTTGCTATCATAACTTTAATAAATTATAAACACATCGTTTTTACTAGGAAACATATTAATAAAAAATGCTTGAGTCAAAACTTTTATCGATGGAAAGCTTACAATTAAAAGTTATAAAGTACAAAATATTTTTAATATACAATACAGTACTTGTTTTAAATTAATTTAATAAGTTATATATATAGTATTATTGACATTATAAATGTTGGAAGAGAATTTGCTTTGTTAATTTATTTCTAATTGAAGCAGAATTATCTGTAGCTACTTTCAGTGTATATATTTTTTGCATATGTTTTTACTTTAATGTTCAAGTAAAGCTTAATTATTGATTTCATTAGTTGCATTTCATGCATATCTTACTTTATTCAGTTGGATATAAAAAGTAATATTTCATATTGTCAGAAGAAAAACCACAAGTGCAGTAAAAGTACAGTATTTAAATTAGCATGAAATCCATCACATGCATTGAGTTATATATCACATATAACAGACCGAACCTTTATGTCTACATTATGTCTTTCCATTATTGAAGGAGATAATACCTTCAAACTTCAAACCATATCCATGCTTTATCAATGAATTATTTTCAATGTAATGCAGTTTTTTTCAAAGCCTTAAATGAAGCATTGAGAACATTTCCATTCCAGCCACTATGTATATTACCAAAATCAGAATAATGGAAGGACTGATCATATCTTTTTGATTTAACCAGTTAATATATTGTTCATTTGTTTGAATTTGAGAATATTTCCATTCCAGCCACTATGTATATTACCAAAATGAGAATACTGGAAGGACTGATCATATCTTTTTGATTTAACCAGTTAATATATTGTTCATTTGTTTGAATGCTCTCCGCCATGACACTTGTAGAAAATTATTTCCTCGTAAAATTTTGTTATTATTTGATGATGTGTGCATAACATTCTTCTCCTGCTGGTCGAAGACATTGGAAATTTGGGGAAAATTGAAGGAGTTGCTCCTTTTCTCAACTTCTTGTTTTTTAATGGTGCACTGATCAATTGTCCTGTTTTTTTTTATCATAGCCTGGTGATTCAGTCAAAGTCAGATGATGAGAAATTGCAGTTTACATACCTTCATATACAAAAATTAAAAAACTGTAATTAAAATTCACTAGGAAAAAATCACAGTATATTACCTTTATTCAATAAAGGATTTTTTACCTTAGTATTTCGTGTTGGAATAAAATCACGTTTTTGGATAACTGTTACCTTTATTTAATAAAGGATTTTTTACCTTAGTATTTCGTGTTGGAATAAAATCACGTTTTTGGATAACTGAAATCCATTTTTTATGTAACTCTTTGTCTTTTGGAATCTAAATAGAATCTTCTAATAGAATGGCCTTCGAATGATGACGTCACGGAAAATATATATCATCGTGATCAGGCTTTGAGTAGAGGTGGTATTGGAAAAATACGCGCGTAACGAAAGCAGAGCGGTTTTGACGTTATACCGCGGCCTAAAAATCGCTACCGTCCAGTGTCTAGATGGATTCAACTTTTCCGTGACAGTAAAATCCGTCGAGATAACATCAACCAATGAAATCCATGCATTTTCTGACGTTGAATTGTTGGCAACCTTAACAGTCAAGATGGCGGGATTCTTTGTTAATAAATCTCATCTCTTTGATCAAAATTGCATAGAAATATTGTTCGTATTTCTTCTTATAAATATTTTAGATCCAACATTTTCCGTTCCTCCTCGATTTAATTTCAGTTTCCTCATTTACTGCAGCTGTTAACATCATTTGGTAAACAGTGAGTGCCTTTCGTTGCTTAGCGTCCATTTTGTTTTACACGAAATAAATCATGGGAACGGCACTAAGATTCTTGGGGAAAGCGAAGCTTTCCGCGACTGTGGGAATCCGCAAGCGGAATTGCCCGCATTTATCTGCGACGGTTTTTGACCGTTCTGCTTTCCGCGGCGGATAGTGGGCCTCGTTCTTGCGATGCTCTGACATTGTCTAGCAACCAAACTTTTATTTAACATTTGAAATATATACTGCATTAACTTATTTTTAAAAATATTTTCAAGATTGAATTCGATGGTATTATTATTTTTTATTTACAATTGCCAAATCGATTAATTCCATTAGTCACACAAAAATTGTAATAAAAATAACGATTACTCCAAGGATATACTATCTTATGCATTTTATATGTCGTTAGATCAAGAGGCACAGCAGTGACTCTAAGCCAAGTACAGTAATCACTGACTGATTATTATTACCGGAGTCATTACAGCCAAAATTCAACTCGCTATAACTTGGGTCCTAAGATAAATATTATTAATCGGACAATTACATTTGAGAAAAGTATTCAATAGGACATAAATTGCTAAATTTGAAGTTTCATATTCAATTAATAATAGAATTAGAGCGGTTTAAAAATTTCAAAAATCGACAAAAAAGCGTCATTTTTCTTCTTCTCCTTCTCCTCCTCCTATGCAGACACCTCAGAGACCATATTAATTTCTTAAATCGTGAAACAAATTGCAACAAATTTAGATGCAACTACTTGTTTGACGATTTAAGAAAATAATATGATAACATCAACCAAAATAACCTCATCTAAATTTTCACAAATATCCTGTTTCGGTAATACAGTACTTGGCTTATTTTTTACATATGAGATGTTTTTGATGGAATAAAAACTACACTTGCAATAATATATTCTACAATGTTTATTTGAATTTATATTTTAAAGAGAATTTTTAAAAGTCAAAGTTTATTATTTTATCATTTTTCTCCATTTTTTGTTTTATGAAGTTAATCGATTTGGCAAGTGAGCGGCTCAATTATCCTGTCACTAATCGGCAAGATAAAGTTTATTATTTTATCATTTTTCTCCACTTTTTGTTTTGTGAAGTTAATCGATTTGGCAAGTGAGCGGCTCAATTATCCTGTCACTAATCGGCAAGATTTAAAATAAATGTTAAAAATAAAATTATAGTATTGAATTATGCTTTTTAAATTTAAAAATTAATTTTCATAATTAATATAATATATTTATTTTAAAAAAATTTATATTTTTTTTTTAATGATTTATTTTAATCACAAATTTTTCTGGAACATAAAAATAAGTTTTTCGTCTGAAAATTTCCACTGCGGGAGGGAAAAGACAATAAAACAATTAACCTTGCAATATTAAAAGAAGAGACTTGCCGCAGTGTCAAGTTACAGCAGCTTAACAATACCCCTTTTAAACTGTTGTGGTGAAATTTGACATAACTGTTCTAGAACTATTGTCTTTAACGATATTTGTATTAATAATATTTATGATTGTTAAAATCGCTTTTTCTAAAAGCCATTTGAGAAGCGCGTGCTACGACTCTGTATTTAAACATTTATTTTTAAGTACTGTATGTATGTGCAATTTCAGTCAAATCGGGAGGGGAACGTCTGACCGTCCCCTTGCGAGTTATTTCTGATATATTTATGATCATAAAGTAAAAACAAACTAAACTCACAAAGGCAATAATCCATTCAAACGTAATTCATTCCAAACACTGTCAATGTTTATAAATGAAATAACTGATACAGAAGAGAGATGTTCAAAAATTATCTACAAATGTTAAAGTATAATTTGAATACTCTTTTTTGTTATAGTCACAGAATTGCAAGATATTTCAGCATAATTTGCAGTCTTAATTTAGCTTTGTTAGATTAACTGACTGAAAACTGTACTGAAATATCCTACAATAGTGATGTGTTTTGAAAAAAATCAAAGCTTTATACAATGTTCCTAAATGTTCCATGTCTTAATTTTTATCAGAAATTTTAGTTATTATCTATGAATAGTTGATACAAATTGTCTTCATTTTCAATTTAATATCTTTTATCATCAATTCTGTAATATTCTGTTTCTCTATGATTTCTCTTGTAGCATTTTCTTTTGCTACTTTAAATCTGTACCATATTAAAATATGGTACAGATTTAAATTAAATTTTATTGCAAAGTTGTTCCGAAAATCTGTACCATATTTTAAAAAACCTAAAACTAATGGAATGCATTTACTACCTTGGAGGATCTGGGTTCAATGAGTTCCATATTCAATTTTTCAGGAGGGTCCAGGCCTAGCAAGTCCATTGAACCCAATCCTTCAATCATCTTTCTCATGTCATCATTGGTATTGTCAGCCTATGGTAAGCTTTAAATATGATTGCCAGCAAAAATATTCCATGTGAATTGCTGGATTAATTCACCCACTATGCCAGAAGTTACTAAAAAACAAGCAATTATTTTTTTAACAGCACCTCCAAATCATTGGTTGATTACTGCATAATGGAGTCCACTCCAGCCCATATCTGTTATAGAATCAACAGGACTTTACTGTAGATGGATTGACATCTGAGCCAGAGTCATCAAAATATTTAAAAAAATTAATGTATGGAATTCTGATAAGTGAAATAATTTATTATATGTGATTTCATTATAGACATTTCAGGAAATGTTTTTGAATTAATTGGTTTGTTGGGATTTAATAGTATAAAGGCCTCATGGGCCAAACTGCACCAGGCATTGGATATTTTTGAATTGAAATGAAATCTAATTTTTATAAAAAGCATTTAAGACAACATGATTGCCATTTTTCTTGTATTATATGCCTCTTTCCCTCTTATTGAATACTAAGCAGTTCGATATCCCAATACAGGAAAACCTGTACTGGTGGCCAACCTGCAAGCCATGGCCACCTTAATATCTGCCCAAGCATATTGCAGAATTTTTAAACTATGTAAAATGGCCATCTATGTTACATGGCCATGGCCAGTGATATTTAATTTTGACACCTTGTGTGCAATATTTACTAAATAGCCAGCTAATCGTGTTTTGATCAGAAATGTCAGATGAGCTCTAGATCTTCTATCAGGTGAGCATTCTAAAGTGAAAAAAAATCCCAAAAACAGACATTAATTAGTGATTCCTTTCCTTAGATTTAATTAACAATGAAATTTGTAGCTAACTGTGTCTGATGGCCAGCCTGTGCTTGGTGACCACAATCTCAGCTGACAAAAGCTGACCACCTAGCACAGTTTTCCTGTACTCACCAGAGGCTGCCCATATTTGTGGTAAGAATGGACAATCAAGTGAAGGATGGGGTTGAATGGGCTGAGTCTGGACACCTAAAAAAATTTGGAGATTAGAGACCCAGAATTAAATACAAATACTCAATAGTGATAACACTATAAGCTTCCATCCTTATGATTACTTGGCTATCTGGTCAACTAGCTGCCATTATTGCAAAATCATTGATGGCAGCTGTTGTAAGTACAGATTTTTGTCAAAAATAATCATCATATGGTTTGTTGTAACTTAGATCATCATAAATCAGCAACCTCCTATAATAATGTGTAATTTTAAAAGGAGAGAAACACAAAAATATCTCGTTATCTAGTAACAGCATTACACTCAAATCCTTGTAAGAGGATGGACAAGTTATCTAGAAATAAAATAGATTTTTAATTTTCAATTTTTTGGGGTATAAAATTGTTTGGATTTTTCTTTTTAGTTTGACTTAAAAACTAACAAATATGAAATTTATTAAACCTAGTGAGTCAGAGTAGGAATTTCTATTGTAATGTCATGATACTGAGCATCTATGCACATACGTGCATATATATATTTTTATTAAATTAAGACAAAAACTAGCACTCTCTAGCAGTTAAGAACAATTTATTTAAAGTAACAAGCATTTTAGGCTATTTGCCATCTTCAGGTTACAGGAATTGGAACAATACAAATTTAAATATCGGAACAATATTAGTCACTATAGAAACAAAAAAATCATCTAAATAAATATAATGAAATTTAATATTAGGGTATGTTTAATATGTTTTTTTTTGTTGCCATAGCAACTATTATTCCAATATTTAAGTTAGTATTGTTCCAATTCCTGTAACATGAAGATGGCAAATAGCCGAAAACGTTTGTTACTTTAAATAAATCGTTCTTAACTGCTAGAAAGTGCTAGTTTTTCGTCTCAATTTACTAAAAATAGACTAAGAAGCAGTTTCTACTCTACCAAATCAGCAGTAATATATTTATTTGCTAATAAAAATAAATCCTCACTAATCTAGTTTCAGCCAAGCTGAATAGAAATATGAAAAGTTCATCTCAGAAGAATTATTTACTTCTGAATCTACTATCAATGAATAAATGTATTGCTTTTATAGTTTTTAAAGAAAGGCTAAATGGTGCACTTTAGGGGGTCTGTGTGAGCCCTTTGTTAAATTTGTTTCTAATTTGTGAGCCCCTTGTTCTTTTTTTTTTTTAGTTATTCCAAGAAAAACATGTCTTGCGTATCATTATCATACTTTGATTTACATTAGTCTTTCTCTTCCTCGTATTTGCATATTTGAATGTACATCTTGAATAGTGGCAATCTGGCAATAATGCCCTCTGAAATTGGGTAGGTGAGTAGGGACTTAATGCATAAGAGAGTTTTTGAAATGTGGAAGGGTGAGAATTAAGATCTCGTCTGATTTTGTTTATGTTCAGGTCAAACATGTTGTAGATATCCTAAAATTTAAATAGATGCTGGAAAATGCAATCTGTTTTTAATAAATTTATTTAGGTATCAAATTGTTTAACATCAAGACAATGGGATGAAGTCCATTATTTAGTTTAGTTTTCCATTAAAAGATGTCAATAAGTTATTTTTATTTTTTTAAATTTTAAAGATTTTTTTTATTTTAAAATATTTTTTGTGCATGCACAATTATTTGTATTTTCTGTTTTTGTAAAAAGTAAAACATTTAATTAGATTTTGATATTTTGTTTTTTATAAGATAAAGTGTGAGCCCTTTGTTAAAATTTTCATAGCTCACCACTGGCACCATCAATACTATTAAATTTTCCATTTACAGTGGGTAAAAAAATTTCCGTACACTGTAACTGCATGTAAGAAATAGCTCTTTATTACAAGAAAATATAAGATACAAAACAAAAAAAATATTAAAAGTAAAGTATATAATAGCTTCCTATATTATAAAAATCAAAATAATTAAAATTATTAGGCAAAAAAGTTTCCATACAGCAATTTAAAGTATGTCTTAGTATATTAGTGTAATTCATCTAATGATCAGTTGGGCCTCCTTTTGCTCTTATGACTTCTTTTAAACGTTCTGGCATTATCCCATCAAGTTTTCTAGTTGTTTCTGGCGTAATTTTATTCCAAACATCCATTATTGCAGCTTTTAGCTTTTCTTTGTTCCGTGTATCATAATTTTTCAATTGACGACCCATTTCTTCCCATAGATGCCCTATAGAATTTAAATCAGGAAACTGTGGAGATGTATTAAGTGGATGAGGCATCTTATACAACAACCATTCCTTAACAATTCTTGCAGTGTGTTTTGGATCATTATCTTGTTGGAAGATAAATGACTTTCCAAGGGATAATTTGTCAGCACTATCAAATATATTTTCTTTCAAGATGTTTAAGTACATATATTTATCCATTGTATCATCAATAAATTTAAGAATACCTACTCCTGAAGAACTCATGCACTCCCACACCATCATGTTCCCACCACCATGTTTCACAGTTCCCCACAAATTTTTAGCTTGCATATGTTGGTTTCGTTTTCTCCAAACTATGACCCGTCCATCTGACCCACAGAGATTGAATTTTGATTCATCACTAAAAAGTACTGATTCCCAGAAGATGGAAAGCTTATTCACATGCTCCTTTGCAAATGCAAGACGTTTGTTTCTATTAACTTGGCTAATGAAGGGCCTCCTGGCAACACATCCTCTGTAACCATTTTTTTATTATATTTCTTACAGTTTGATTAGAGACTTGTATATTTTAATCAGTTTGCAATGAAGCAGCAAGTTTTGGAGCACTAACTCTAGGATCCTCATGAACTTTTCTCAGTATAGCTCTTTTGTGTGGACGACTTAGCTTCTCAGGCCTCCCAGAACGCCTTCTACTTGCGAAAGATTTCAATTCTTTATATCTATTTATAATATACTGAACTGTGGATTTTGGTTTCTTAACAATTTCTCCAATTTTTCCCATTGATAATCCGTCATTTCTTAATTTAACTATAAATTCACAAATTGCTTCAGGAACCTCCATTATGTTGATTTCAAAACTAGTTTAACTGTTCTATGAAACAGTTTCTTTAAATTTAAGATTTCAAATTATTCATTAGATATTGTTTTGAAGTCTAAGATACCTGGAATATACATCACGAATGATTTGCATATAGCATACGGAAACTTTTTTGCCTAATAATTTACTTGTTTTAACTTTGTTCATAATTTGAAGTTTTATTATTTTAATTATTTTGATTTTATAGTATAGGAAGCTACTATATACTTTAATTTTAATATTTTTTTTGTTTTGTATCTTATTTATCATATTTTCTTGTAATAAAGAGCTATTTACTACATGCAGTTACAGTGTACTGAAACTTTTTCACCCACTGTATGTACTAGTTTGTCTCTTGGGAATATTTTATTTCACTAATTCAAACAAACTCTTCTCAACTGATCCAGATTAATAAAAGTTTATTTTTTTTGTATCTGTATGTTTGTGTGTCAGTCAAGATTCTAAATTCATTTGATTTGTATTTATGTAAACATATTTAACTTATGTAAACATAAACATGCCATTTCATTTTCAAATTTTAGACAATTTCAAGAATTCTGAATATTACAATAGCAAAATGACCAACAAATGTAATGTAAAATTACATAGTTATTTAGCATATTATAGCAGTATTTCAAAATGGCTATACTTGCATCAAAAAACCTCTCTCTATAATTGAAATTCTTTGTTCAAATATCCAAAATAAGAATATTCTAACTATAGTATATAAAAGTAAATAGAATGATTTCAGTACCTCTGCATACGGTGCAGAGCAGTGCTGTCCAATTATAATGAACCTGAGGGCCATAGCCGTGTTTACTAGAGATATAAAGAGCCGCAGTTACAAAAAAGGGAAATGGGCTTTGGTACTTGATATGCTATTGTCTCAACAAACGGAATGCATAAAAATAACGCTTTTTGGAAACCAATTTTATTTCCAAATTAACAAACCTTATTATAAAATTATATTTACCAAATTGCATCCAATAAACATGTTATCAAAAAGTTATAAAATATAAACAGTTAAAAATTGTAAAATAGTATGTATGTACTAATTTAATGTGATAAACGAGGCAGGCAGCAGCATTACAAGGGCTGTATATTTACATCCATTTCTGTTGTAGCTATCTGCAGAATATGTAAAAGAGAAGAATCTCCAAGGCAAGTTCCGAATCAATTCTTAACTATATGTTAGAAAATGCACCTTCACACAAATAAGTAGGCGTACTATCAAGCATTGATATTACTTTCTGATCAAAATCACAAAAGTTAGGAAACATTCGTTAAACAAAGCATGTGATTTGTTACGAAAAAGTCCCATGTGATTTGTTATGAAAAAGTCATTTTCCCACCTCTACTAATATACTCAATTTTCATTTTCTATTTTACATTTTTACTCATTCATTTCACAAATTTAATGAACTCATGGTAAAATAAAAATTTAATTAAATTAAATCGGAATCTCACAATAACAATGACACAATGAAACTGAAAAATAAAATACAGTCACAATTCAAAACTTTAAACTGAAATAGCTAAAACTAAAACTGCGTGATCGAAAATCTTATAAAAATGTGATGTCATTGATAGCTTGTTGATCATTAAATAATAACTAATAATTTAAGAAAAAAATTAATTGAGTTAATATAATTCAATTTTAGGATTCTTTTTATTAATCCAAAAAAAGTAATAAATAAAAGTGAAAAATATTAAAAAGTAATATTATATTAATAAATAAAAGTGAAAAAAAAAACATTAAAAAGTAATTATATATCACAAATAGTGAAAGCCTCACAGGCCATCTTTTGGACAACCCTGGTTTAGAGTTACAAGCAAACCTTGCAACCTATGTTTGTTACTCAAGGAACATCTGTATTTATATTTAAAAATTGAATCAAACTATTTCCAATATGAAAATGAAATTGCTCTAATTCATGCATAATATTATATGCATTTTGAATACATTAATTTTAATTAATATTTTAATTACAAGGTTATTTTCTAACATATGATAGGGATGTATTCTAAACTTTTGATTGTACAGTAATTCAAATCAATGTAACTCAAAATATAATTTTTCAATGGTTCAATAATATAAACAGAGTTTTAGGTTCTTCAATCATAAAAATTCAGAATATTCAAAAAACAATTCATCATCTTTCTTCTTGGTTTAATAAGTAACTCAGAAAAAATCACTAAATAAGAAAATTTTAAACAGAATAAAATCTTCCTATACAGAGCTGTTTTTCTATATTTAGAAAATACTTTAAAAATTAATGAATCCATATTAAACAAATACTATTTATAATGCAAACGAATTAAGGGAATTTATATCCTAATATATCACTAATACCCTGTTTACACTATGCAATATAAACCAATTCACGTCGTAGAACTTGTTTAACCTGATAAATGTGAACAGAACATGGGTAGCAAAACTCATTTGAAAATGTCACACACTAGTGCATATCGGTTTAAGCCAAACGAGGAAGGTCTATAGGGTTCAAACTGAAACTCATTCCTGACAGGATGTTGGTTCGGAATGGTTTGGGATAAAACAGGAAGTGACCGCCATTATTTCTCTCTCACTTTGGAAGTTAAATTGCTTGATGAGAATTTGTAAGTAGCATTTTGATGATAATTTTATTCTAATTTTACATATATTTACTTATAGTTAGCATATTTAAAGCTTTAATTATAATTTAAGGTGATTTTATTCCTTTGAAAAAGACATGAAGAAAGCAATAGCCCACAGTTATCCCTCAGAAGCGGAAATATATTATTCAACACCAGAGGTCACTGTGCAATGTAAACTGGTTAAACAATATTGTAATATGAATGATGCTTTCCCTTGAACTTGTTAAATTTTGAACGCGATCATTTACAAACTGGTTTATATTGTATAGTATAAACAGGGTATAAGGGTAATTTTTAGAGGTTTTATTAATCTTTGCTTACAATGTTTGATTCTTTAAATGAGAAAACACATTTCATCTTTGACAAAAATTTATAAAGATAAAATAATGAAGTTACATAAAAGTGAAATATATGATACTGTCATATTTGTGTAAGTTTAACAACAAAAATAATGAAAGTCTAAATATTAAAAATTTGTATGGAGTTATAATGTGTAACTCATTGGCTGTCATTGACATATATTCATCAAGAAAGTGGAATAAAAAACAAAACGGTTAAAAAATTTAATTCTGATTTTATTGATTCAGCTTTTGCGAATCTATTTATTTGTTGAAAACAGGCAGTTTTTACAATGGTTCCTAAACTTTTTTGCTAATTAATATTTTTTGTGTGTTTACATTGTTTTGAATCGAACCACTCAAAATAGAATTTGGATTTTTTAAATTCCATTTCTAATACAGTGATATCAAACTAAAATTATGTGGGGGCCAAATATGCAATTTAAAAGGAAATAAAGGGCCTAATATTTTTAAACAAAATTACAATAAAGGAAAAATATTTGTAATTACTCAAAGACAGGAAACACCACAAACACGTTTATATTACTGCACAATAAAAATTTACAATAAACTGCACAGCTGTTGCTCAACAGTCTGGTCTGTGCTTAACAATTTTCTACGATCAATCAGTATAAGTTGTTAAGGATGATTTATAAATGCACAGTAACAAGAGCAAAAGTGGGATTAATTATTGATAGCACAGTGTAGGTTGAATACAGCACACTTTAAAACTTTACATTGTTATTTTATTAATGTTAAATTGTAATAATTTCCCAACTGCACCATATATTTAAAAAAATAAGTAAAATATCTTTGCAAGCCATACAAAATTGCTTTGCAGACCAGATGCAGCCCACAAGCTGCCAATTTGAGATGAGAAATATTTTTGAAATTTTAAAAACAAAATTTTTCATATGAGCTATAAAATGCTTAAAACTGAAAAACTACTATAGATAATAGGAAAATATTGTTTCAAACAAACAGCACTTTATGCAGTTATTTAATAAAATACTTTTATTCCATGCTATTAAACTTATAAACCAATACTAAAACGTAAATAACATTAGTGCCATTTTTCTTTTGTACTTCATTTTGTGAAAATGGCGGAACAGGTAAGATTATGTTGATCGAAAATTTATGTTCGTATTATCAGATATTGTTTATTTATAATGCCAGTTCATTTAAATAAAATTAAACTTAACTAATAATTTCCTATTTATGAATATTAGATGCATTTTGAATTCATTTTCATTTAGGGTGATAATTGTTCTTAAGCCTTACAAATTTGCCACGTGTTTTAATAAACGTTAAGTTTTTAGGTATAATATATTTAATTACTATGAAAATTTTATTTTTGTATAAATGATTTCTTAGATTTTAATTATTTAAAGTAGAGGTATATTATAAGGAATGTTTCATATACAGTATAGTAAAAGAATTTCTGGATTTCTTTTCTGATCATTTTATCCGACACGGTACAATATATAGTGTTCAAAAATAATAGTGTAAATAATATATTTAACGATGAAATTACTGATAATATAGGACTGTAATGCATAAATGTGTGTAGGTAACAATATTATATGCGAATTATTAATAAATGAATTGATGTTAATTATAAAATCCTGCTAGGCACTCAGAAGCATAATTTACTCACATATTTTAAAAGGGGTAAGATTCTAGTTGAGCTACAGCACGCGGATCTGTGATAGGTGACCGTCGACTCGAAATTAAATTCTTTTGACTATGCGATATATTCTAATAAAAACATCCTGAAAGCCCAAATAGTTTTGGAGTGAATCTTTAATACAACGGAATTGTCGATTTAATTTTATACATCAGTCGGTGGGTGGTGAATTCTCCTATCATAGATCTGTGTGCTGTAGCTCAACTAGAATTGTACTTAAAAGGAAATGGGACTTTGCAAAATCTTATTTGAAACTTTAAATATTCTTCATTGTAAAAACTATCTAAATATTTGGTACGACAGTATTAAAAATCCCAGCGTGCTGTAGCTCAATTAGAATTGTACCTTAAAAGGAAATGGGACTTTGCAAAATCTTATTTGAAACTAAATATTCTTCATTGTAAAAACTATCTAAATATTTGGTACGACAGTATTAAAAATCCCAGCGGAATTCGACTCCCCCCTTTAACTTACCCCTAATTAAAGGCCCCTGAGTCCCATGAGAGGCAAAAGTCTTGTTCTCAAGTTATGGGGCTCGAAATCATGTTTCTTTGATTTTCTGCAAAACTTTTATAGATAATTGGATATTTTAAACGATTTTTAGACGTATCTTATCATTCCAAATCGTATGCAATCAATTTAAATAAACTACGACTTACCGTTATGAAGTTACGTAATTTTTTTGCTTACAATGATATATCCGTTCGGAAGCTTGGTAGGATTCCCAAATATTTAAATTTTTTATTGTTTTATATGTAAGACATCCTCTTCCCTTTATCTTATCCCTAATTAAAGGCCCCTGAGTTCATTGGTGGAGGTCCCATGAGAGGCAAAAGTCTTGTTCTCAAGTTATGGGACTCGAAATCATGTTTCTTTGATTTTCTGCAAAACTTTTATAGATAATTGGATATTTTAAATGATTTCAGACGTATCTTATCATTCCAAATCGGATGCAATCAATTTAAATAAACTACGACTTACCGTTATGAAGTTACATAATTTTTTTGCTTACAATGATATATCCGTTCCAAAGCTTGGTAGGATTCCCAAATATTTAAATTTTTTATTGTTTTATATGTAAGACATCCTCAGTTATATCAAATTCATTCATTTTTCCATACTGACTAATAATAAATCAAATATAAAACTTTGAAGATCATCATTGTTAATCAGTCGAAAGGGTTAAATACGAACAGCATATATCCTTTGTTAAACTTCAAGAAAAAATGTATATAGAATGCCAAATCATTAAAAAAAATTATCCAAGTGGATTTTACTTTTCCTAATAAGATATTCTGGATTTAAACTATTTCAATGTTTTATTTTAAATAACAGAAAACAGTACTCCACAAGTAAAAGCAGTTTTCTTTCAAATAAATCTCAAGTCCACACGACATGTGTTTTTCACATTTCATTGGTTCACATGCTTTACATCATGAATTGTCTTAATGTATTGTCTAGTTGACACCTAGGACCTTTTCTTTACTTCCCCAACGTTTTTAGAATAGCCCAAAGTTTTCTGATGGTTAAATAACTTATTTAACTTGTGAAAGTTCTTAGGCCCAACATTTTTAGAATAGCCCAAAGTTTTCTAATGGTTAAATAACTTATTTAACTTGTGAAAGTTCTTAGTTTTTTTGTAATTAATTATTATATACAGTATGAAGTCTTAACAATTCCATGATGTATAAGTCTATGAACCAATGAAATGTGAAAAATGCGTGTTACTCAATAATGCGTAAATAAAATCTACTTGGATAATGCTTTTAACAATTTGGCATTTATATAACATTTTACTTGAAGTTTAACGAATATATTATACTTCTCGTTGTATTTAACCCTTTAAACTGACCGACAAAGATGATCTTCAAAGTTCTATATTTGATTTATGACTGACCAACAAAGATGATCTTCAAAGTTCTATATTTGATTTATTATTCAGTGATGAAAGAAAAATGAACAAAAGCGATATAATTAATAGGATGTTTTACATACAAAATAATAAATTTAAATATTTGAGAATTTTACCAAGTTTCGGAACAGATATACTGTCATAAGGGAAAAAAATTACTAACTTCGTAAAAGTAAGTCGTAGCTTATTTAAATTGATTGCATTCGATTTAGAATGATAAGATATGTCTAAAATCTTTTAAAATATCTGATTATCTATAAAAGTTTTGCAGAAAATCGTAAAAGAAACATGATTTCGAAATCGTTTAAAATATTCGATTATCTATAAAAGTTTTGCAGAAAATCGTAAGGAAAAGTGATTTTGAGCCCCATAACTTGAGAACGGGACTTTTGCCTCTCATGACCTTCACCAATGAATTCAGGAGCCTTTAATTAGGGGTAAGATAAAGGGGTGTTGAAATTCCGCTGGGATTTTTAATACTGTTGTATCGAACTGGTTGAGCTATATATGATTTGTCAATAACCAAAACAGGCAGCTTTTATTTTACCAATTTTTCACCCATCAGCTATTACCATTTACCTAAATCAAATGGTTTAGCCTTCTCAAAGTGGCTCCCTCTTTTGTGAACTAGAGGGACTACAAAATTTTTCTCGTCAGCCGGACTATACAGAAAAATAAATTGTGGGAAATATTAATCAAGCATTTCCAATGTTATCTCATCATACTCGCCAGCCACAATTTCTTAGTCACCAGTAGCGAGCTGGACCGTTATTTCGAACCCTGCTAATAACAATATCAAAATCAGACATAATTGCCTTTGTTAGCATTCTAAATTGTTTAGCTGCTTCCAAAATTTCGTGCATTGATGCATGTTCTCTGCTGATGACAAATTATGTTATTTTTCTCTGATATGCTGTGATATGCTTTTGCTTGAATCTGTTGACCTAACAAAGGCTGGTAGAGAATCTGAATATTTTTTTGTTAACAATGGGAAAGTTTATTGCCATTGGCTATTGCTGTAGAGTTTGCAATGCGACCTGAAAACCTGTTACAGACAAGACTGCTAATGTATATTTATGAAATCTAATACCTGTTACAGACTAGACTGCTTAAAGTACTTTAAGGTCGAATTTAACGGAATAATGCTTTCCAGACACGAAATATTAAATTATGTTAAGAGTTAAAGTACTTTAAGTAAACGAATGTCTCTTAACTTTACTTTAGAGGCATAAAGTGCCTTTAGTATTCAATAGCTAAGATGGCGGTGCGCAGATAAGAAAAATTTTCGGTTCAAGACTTTTGGGTTCTGCGCATTTAATGCTATGAATAATAAAAAGCTCTTATTTTATTAATTTCTTTCGTGTTTTAAGTCAGATAGATTATACGAATCTTAAGAAAAGTAATGATTTATAATTTTAATGTTTTTCTTCTTAATTAACTCTTTTTTTCTGTCGTAGTTTAGACAAAATAGTAGAAGCATGTTGTAAACATAGGAGAAACTTAGAAATACTATTCAGAATTCTGAAATACAACTTTCTTTAAAATAAACAAGAATAAAGTGTCATTAGGCTGCAATAGGCACAAAATTTGAACTTGATGGTAAGTTTCCCTAGATTAATATACAACGATATTGTAGATCGGTTATCTTATAGTTTAATGTAATCAAAGTTTTTGGTAACATGATCTTAAAAATTTCTTTGCTCATATAATACGGTATGCGCCAAAATATACAGTACTGAAACTCGCGCATCTCAAACACGTGGTTGCGTTTGTCGATGAGGCATAGCTCCAGCTGCACGTGTTCGCAGTAGTGAAAAGGAAGTTGTGTTGTGCAGTTGTTGTTGGAAATGGGTCTCTCGACCAAGGAAAAAGTATTCATAGTTGAGCATTATTTCTGCTCATATGGTATTTCCGGTCGTGAAGGTGGAGCGAGTTTGAAAAAGGTGGCAGAACAATTCCGAGAGGAGTTTAATAAGACTGCACCAAGTAACACAGTTATGCTGTCTATTGTTACGAAATTTCGCCATTCTGGTAGTGTACTGTGTCAACGGAAGGGGAAGTCTGGTCGACCAGTAACTGTTTCGACAAATGAGAATCACGCATGTGTTCTCCAGCAGGTGCTGCAATCGCCCCGACGAAGTCTACAACAAACGGCTTTGAAACTGAACGTCAGCAGTACGTCCGTTCGCCGATTGTATAAGGACATAGATGGATTTCCGTTGCGGATACAGATTGGACAACGCTTGACAGAGCCAGATATGCGAGCCAGGATGGTGTATTGTTATGCAGAACCCTAAGGTGCAGAGGACTTTTTAATAATGAGACTACTGCTTTTGTCAAAGTTGCTTATTTAATGTGTAGTGTACTAGATACTTAAAAATTTGAATATAATAAATATTATAGAAATAATTAAATCCCTAAAATGAGATGTGACATCATTGCAGCCCATAGTCTATTAGATAATTGTACAATATTATATATAGTAAAGTATTTATAAATTATAAAAAGATTTTTAGGAAATTTTCTTATATTAGATGAGCAGTGATAGAGATACAGTGGGTGATTGGTTAATGAACTGTTTGGATAATGAACACTTCACAGAACAAACTGTTGGACCCGTGGACTGATGGAATGACAGGTCGGCTGGATGGCTGCATGGTAAAGCTGTGGCTTACCATCCTGGAGGTCCGGGTTCCAGTCCTCCAATTTTTCAGGAGGGATCCGGGCCTGTCCCATTGAACCTCATCCTTCAACCATCTGGTTGACCCCTTCATGGGTGTTGGCCAGCCTGTGATGAGCTCTACAAGTGTGAGGAAGTTAACTTTGACCTGTCCTATTTTTATTTTATTATACACTCTATTATTTATCGTTATTTTCTTATATGCTAACGTATTATATTTTAGTTTAAAAGTTAACTTACTTCCACCTTCTCCGTCGTAGTTGGCAATCACGTGATAC